>PVKH010001145.1:0-32037 GCA_004027955.1 Chaetophractus vellerosus | reverse complement strand
TGAAAACACAAAATGCACAAACATATGCATTATAGGTGTCCCAGAAGGAGAAGAGAATGGAAAATGGGTAGAAAGAATATTTGAGGAGATAGTCTGAAAATTTTCCAACCCTTTTATGAAAGAGATGAATATCAATATTCAAGAAGGACAATGTACCCCAGATAGTATAAATCCTAATAGACCTACTCTGAGACATCTACTATTCAGATTGTCAAAGGCCAAAGATAAAGAGAATGTTTTGAGAGCAGCAAGAGAAAAGTAATGTATTACTTACAAAGGAGCCTTAATAAGGCTAAGTATTAGCCCTCAGAAAACATAGAGGTGAGAAGGCAGTGGTATGATATATTTAAGTTACTGAAAGAGAAAACTGCCAGCCAAGAATTATCTATCTGGAAAAACTATTCTTCAGAAATGAAGATGAGTTTAAAGTCTTTCCAGACAAACAAAAACTGAGAGTATTACTAAGAGACTGAATGTACAAGAGATATTAAAGGGTGAGTTACAGCCTGATAGGAAAAGACAAGGGAAAGAGCCCCAGAGCAGATTGTAGAAATTAAGAACATAAGCAAAAGAAACCGAAAGGGTTAACAGACAGATGAAAGCAAGACATGCCAACAGAAAGCCAAGGGATAAAATGGATGAAGTAAATAATGCCTGTATAGTAGCAACACTGAATGTTAATGGATTGAACTCCACAATTAAAAGACATAGACTGGGAGAACCAGCTGTGGCTCAATTGGTAAGGCTCTGGTTAACCACATGGGAGGCCCCGGGTTCAGTTTCTGGGGCCTCCTGGAGCAGGCAAGCTGCCACAAGCAGGCAAGCCGCTGTGAGCAGGAAAGCCACGGCACGGTGAGCTGACTCAGCGGGATGCCGCAGCATGGGGAGACAAGCAGACACAGAAAAACACAAAAGCAAGTGAACACAGCAAGCACAAGCAGCAAGTGGGGGATATATAAATAAATAAAAATAAATCTTTAAAAAAAAAAGACATAGACTGAACTAACAGAATGGATAAATAACATGAGCCATCTAGTTAAAATCTACAGGAGACTTACCTTAGATGCAAGGATACAAACAGGCTGAAAGTGGAAGTTGGAAAAAAAGATATTCCACACTAACAGCAATCAAAAAAGAGTGGGTATAGTAACTATTATTGGATAAAACATATTTATATGTAAAAGTGTTACAAGAGATGAAGAAAGTTACTATATATTAATAAAAAGGGACAATTCACCAAGAAGAAATAACAATGATAAATACTTATGCACCTAATATAGGTGCCCCAAAATACATGAGACACACCCTGGCAAATCTAAAGGAAGAAATAAATGCCTCTACAATAATAGTTGGAGACTTCAACACTCCACTCTCAGAATTAGATAGAACATCAGGACAGTGGATAAATAAGGAAATTGTGGGCTCAAATAATGTGATAAGTGACCTAGATCTAATAAACATTTGTAAAGAATCACATCCCAAAGAACAGGATATACATTCTTCTCAAGTGCTCATGGATCTTTCTCCAGTATAGACCCTATTTTGAGACGTAAGTCAGATCTCAATAAATTTAAAAACACTGAAATTATACAAAACACTTTCTCTGATCATAATGGAATTAACTTGGAAATCAATAAGAGGCATAAAAATGGATAATCCACAAATATATGGAGATTAACCAATACAGTGTTAAATAGTCAGTGGGTTAAGGAAGAAATTACAAGAGTAGTCAGTAAATACCTCAAGACAAATGAAAACAAGTACACAACATACCAAAACTTATATAGCAAAGGCAGTGTGAGAGAGAAATTTATAGTCCTCCATGCTTATATTAGAAAAGAAGAAAGAGCTAATTTCAAAGACCTAACTGCACACCAGGAGGAATTAGAAAAAGAACAGCAAATCAATCACAAATGAAGTAGAAAGAAAAAAATAATAAAGATTAGAGCAGAAATAAATGAAATGGAGGGAAAAAAACAAAAGAGAAAATCAACACAAGTAAAAGTTGGTTCTTTGAGAAGATCAACAAAATTGATAAACACTTAGCTAGATTAACAAAGAAAAAAAGTGAGAAGATGCAAATAAATAAAATCAGAAATGAGAAGGGTGACACAACCAATGACCCAGAAGAAATAAAAGAGGTTATAAGAGGATGCTACAAACAACTGCATGCCAACAAACTAGACAACGTTGATGAAATGGAAAATTTTCTGGAAACACAGGAACAAACCACACCACTAGAAGAAATAGAAGATCCCAACAAACTAATCACAAGAAATTGAAACAGTCATCAAAAACCTCACCAAAATGAAAATTCCAGGGCCAGATGGCTTCGCAGGTGTATTCTAACAATCATTTAAAGAGTTTTAATACCAATCTTGCTCAAATTCGCCCAAAAAATTAAGCAGGAAGGAATCCTACAAAACTCATCCTGTGAATCTAACATCTTCTAATAGAAAATTACAGACCAATTTCTTCAATGAATATGCATGTAAAAGTCCTTAACACAATACTTGCTAGCCAAATACAAAAACACATTAAAAAAATTAAACATCATGATGAAACTGGCTTTATACCAGGTATGGAAGGGTGGTTCAACATAAGAAAATCAATCAGTGTAATAACAACATCAATAAATTTAAGATGGAAAATCACATGATCATTTCAATTGATGAAGAAAAGGTTTTGACAAAATACAACATCCTTTCTTGATAAAAACACTCCAAACAATAGAAATAAAAGGAAACTTTCTCAATATGATAAAGTACATATATGAAACATCCAGAGGTAACATTGTACTCAATGGTGAAAGACTGAAAGCTTTCTCACTGAGATCAGGAACAAGATAAGGATGCCTTCTCTCCCCAGTTATTCAACATTGTGCTAGAAGTTCTAGATAGTGCAATTAGGCAAGAAAAAGAAATAAAGGCACCCAATAGGAAAGAAAGATGTAAAACCTTTGTTACTCCTTGATGATATGATTCTATGCTTAGAGAATTTCAAAAAATCTACAACAAATCTATTAGAACTTATAGATAATTTCAGCAACGTGGAGGGATACAAGATTAATATGCAAAAATCAATAGCGTTTCTATATACTACTAATGAGCAATGTGAGAAGGAAGTCAGAAAAAAAAATTCCATTTACAATAATGACTAAAAGAATCAATTATTTAGGAATAATTTTAATCAAGGACATAAAGGACCTGTATTCAGAAAACTATAAAACATTGGCAAAAGAAACCAATGATGATCTAAAGAAATGGAAGGATATTCTCTGCTCATGGAAGACTAAACATCATTAAGATGTCAATTCTACCCAAACTGATCTACAGATTTAATGCAATCCCAATAAAATTTGTTTTAATTTTCCAAAGGGCTGTCATTGCAAAGTACCAGAAATGTGTTGGCTTTCATAAAGGGTATTTATTTGGGGTCAAATCTTAAAGTTCCAAGGCTGTGAAAAGTCCAACTCAAGGCACCATAAAAAGTGCTTTCTCATCCAAGTCAGCGCCCACGTGTTGAAACAAGATGGTGTGTGATCTCTGTCTGGTCTTTGCCTTCCCCTCTGAGCGTCCTCTCCCTGGCTCAGCTGCTCTGCTTTCTTCCCAATTTCAGCTGCAAGTTGGCACAGGGCTTGTCTCTTTTTGGGCCTCCTATGTCAGTCTCACCTGTTCTGCTTCCTTCCAAACTTCATGTGTAAGCTATCAGGCATATAACAGGGCTGGTCTCTTCTTGAGCTGTTCAGTGGGCCCAGCCTCTTAAGGGCTTTGTGCTGAAGCAATCCTCTCTCTCACACTGCAGAATCAAATATGCTGGCTCCCCTTTTCCTCTGTCTTTCTGAGTGTCTGTTTATATCTTACCCAGCAAGGGAGCAGAGACTCAGCCTGAGTCACACCTCACTAAAGCAGTCTAATCAAAAACCCTAAAACAATCTTATCAAGTAACTTAATAAAAGACCCCTAAGCTGAATTCAATGGAATCAAAGAGTAACACACCCAGAGGAATAGATTACTTTACCAACATAATATTTGTCTTTTTGGGATTCATAAAATAATCTCAAACTGACACAAATTCCAGTACCCTTCATTGTAAAATTGGAAAAGCCAATTATCCCATTTATTTGGCAGGGTAAGCACCCGTGGATAGCAAAAGAAAATCTTAAAAAAGAATGAAATCGGGGGATTCTCATTTCCAGACTTTAAAGCATATTATCTAGCTTCAGTGCTAAGCTGGGACGTCTCCAGTCAAATATACAGCTGATAGCAGATTCACGAACAATGTCACCCAAGGTCAAGTAAACACATACAAGACCAGCAGATCCCCCAGCCAACTCATAGATTTGTGAGAAATAATAAATGTTGCTTTAATCATTAAATGTGGGAAGGATTTGTTACACAGTTATAGTACTAATAGCTGATGTAGCATCCACTGAGATGTGTTCATCCCCCTGTTCATTTGGGCATACATCCCACTTAGTTTTGGCTGCAGCTGCCCCTCATTTAGCCGTGAACCAATTTGACCAATTGACTTTATCCCTTTCAAAAAATTCCCATGACCTTCAAAGCAGCATGCTAAAATTTTGCTTTTCCTCAGTCACATTCAGGGGAACTCTGCTGAGACACACCTCCCCACCAAGTCCACTCTCCTGCTTTACCACGTCCAGCTTTGAGAACGTCTGGCCTGTACCACTGACCTATGCCCTGATTGAAAAATAAGGTACATGACCTCTGTGTTCTCAACTCCCATAAGATCTTTTGGTATTCTCTAGTTCCATTCACTTCTGAAATAGCCCCATGTATTCATTATTCAGGAGTTTTCTTAGAAACCCATAAAGGTATAGTGTATCCTCTTTGAATTTTCTCCCCTATCATCCTTTATCTAATCTTGTCATGTGGAAAAATATCATTGCAAGTATAAGATGTATGTCTTAAGAGTTTTAGCTTTATGCTTTTTCCAAAATGCAAGCTCTTATAAGTCATAAATTCTTCAGACTATTTTTTGTGACACAGAATTTCTCTACAAGAGAGGCTAGGATGGCTAGCTGGGTGGAAAAGAGCTAGAAAGTATATTAATTTATGGTGGTACCTGTTTTGGAACCATTTCTGTCAGTAGCAAGCACATCGTTTTTATGTCAAATGTATGTTTCTATGTTATGGCCGGAATGGGAGGGGCAGAATGAGAGCACCCACAAGTCTCTCTAGAAAACTACCAGTACTATGGTCTTTTCCTTATATTCCAAAAGAAATTTCAAAATTCAACAACTGAGAATGACCTCATTGCTGTCTGCTGGGATTTCTGAAGTAACAACCAGGCACTAGGCCTAAACCTGCAATTCCCTGGCTCTCTGCTCTGGAGAAGTGTGATGGGTTAGAAGGAAACAAATATCTTTTTAAAAATTGACACACACGTTTATTAGCTTTGCTATTTAGACACTGTCATTATCTTCCTAGATCACTCCTTATGTTAGAAAACAAGACAAAAAACAGCTAGAACCAAACAACAGTAACAACAAATCAAAGTAGGAATGATCTATAAAACCATGCAAGAGTTTTCAGGCAAGGGGACCTGCTGGCAGGGACATGCATAATAATTTAGCCTCAACATGGCATCTATTTTGGACAGACAAAAAAAAAAAAACACAACACTGTTATTTAAAATAAGGAAATTACCTTCTAAATCCTAGGTGAGAATGATTCCTCTTTTCCTTTAGCGCATTGTATTGCATCCCTGGACATCTTCTCTTTTAAATGTAGGGCTCAAAGTTGCCACAGCAGTACTAATTACTTTTAATGACCCAGAAAATCTGTGACAAAACTTGCTGGTGGACGTGCCAAAGAAAAAGCTGCTTTAATTCATCTCTTATTTTCTTCCAGTTCAATGTGTTCCCAGTCCGTCTATGACATTTAGAGCTAGAGACAGGTTATATTTGTTTGAAAGACATCTATAATTAGTGCAGGGGGGCTTTAACGCAGAGTCTTGTCAAACAGTGAAGGAAAGAAGAGCAGCAAAGGAGGCCTTTTCCACCTCTGAGCTGGGTATAATTCATCATCACAAACCATCAGAAATTATTTGCTCACAGGAAATCAATGTGGATTCAAGCTGGCAATTCATCCTTAACCTCACCTCCACGCTCTCTCTCCCAAGAAGCAAATGAATTATTTGGGCTTATGGGAGATACATCATGTTAAAACTCAAGAAAATTTTGCACTGAGGCTGACTTCATCCCCTTGAACTCAGAAGTGTGTTTCATAAAAACATCAAGAGACAGTTTGGCAAGATTGTGATAATGATTTATATTTATGTCTAATTAAACAACAAAAAAGCAAGCAAACAAATAAACAAACACAAGACTTCCCATGCTAAATGAATTGGTTTACATTTTCTCCTCATAATGGGGCAAGAATTTGTGTACAGCCTGGATGTAGTATCTAGAAAAATGCCTGAACACATGAAAATTTCTATTAAAAATTGAATTGCCTCTTTCATTACAATTTTCTTGTATTGATAGCCATGCTGCCTGAGATCCTCAGCTGTAACTATGTCCAAAAATAATCTAATCACGGGAAAAATAAAAACTAAAATTAATTTCTAACATTTTGGGAAAAAATTACAGAGGAGGCTGTCTTTACTAAACTGATGAGATCTTTTTTTGTGTTTGTCATGAATCAAATTATTGTAAAGTTGCAAGGAAATGGATATACTTTTATGCAACTTGAGAATACAAATATGACAATATAATAATGATCACAATACGTGAATGGGCGAATGAATGCTTCTCTAAAGAAGATATCCAAGTGGCTAATAACATAAGAAAAAGTATTCAACTTTATTATTCATCAGGGATAATTGAAATTAAAGTTTATACTCACCAGATTCGCTAAAATGTAAAAGATAATAAAAACCAAGTATTGTTAAGAATATTGAGAAAAAGGAAATCTTAAATACTGCTACAGGAGCCTATATAGTACAAAGACTTTGGGAAACTGTTTGGCAATTCTAGGAAACCATATGTATATGTAAGCATATTATACATATTAAACTAGTATATGTGTATATCAAAATACAACTATATGCCCTATGATCTAACAAGTCCATTCCTTTACCTAAATGAAATTCATATATGTAGTCATTAAAAGACATATGCATGAAAGTTAATAGAACTATTTTTAGTATTCAAAACTTGGGAACTCCAAAAGGCAAATCAAAAGAAAAATGCATACACAAATGGTAATATATTTACAGGGGAAGGTATGCTGGAATAAGAATGAATAAGCTAAAACTAAATGCTACAGTATAAATGAGTCTCAGAATTAATAACTAATGTAAGAATATAGTCACACAAAGTTAATGTACTATTATATTCATACTCTTATATACATTTAAAGTTCAAAAGATGGTAAAATTAATTCTAATCTGGTGTTAAAAGCCAGATTAGTGGTCACCATTTTAGGCAAGTAGACTAAAGGGGTTAAAACTGTGGCTACTGTAGTGCTGGTAAACTTCTATGACTTGATCTGCATCTGGCTAAGCAGATGTTTGTTTTGTATAAATTCATGAAATGGTAAAATTATAATTTTTCCACTTTTCTTTATGTATATTGTATGCCAATAAAAGATTAAGAAATACAAGTAGTCATCAGACATAGGAAAGCCAGAGATGTCAGCGGAACAAAGAATTATGTTCTCAGTACCAGTATCGTCACAAAGCTATTAACCAGATAATCAATTATTCCATGATATTCAATGAGATTTACTACATTAATGTTACAATTAAACACTAAATGAATTTTGAAATGTACATATGACAGGAAATGCTCTGCAATATAGCAGTACACACTCACTGTAACACAAAAACAGGATGTGAACAACTAGCCCTATTTTAATTCCTGCTACACAGTTTTCCAGTGCCTAATATTCATATCAACTAGTCGTTTTATATTATTTAATCCTAGGGAGTTGACTATGAGTGAATTTTGGAAGGGTGACTTGTATACTCTGCAGAGCTATGTGCAGGTCAACTACATGTACTCAATAAATTATACTGTAGGAAGTTAGGTAAAGTTGAATTGCTTTTGTTGTTAAAGGTTTTGTTATTTAATTTGTTTTACAAATTCATTTTCAATACCAGGGGCTAAGAATTCTTAGCCTGTGGACTAAATATGATTACTCACACACATACGCACACATTTTCAAATTTTATGACTAAGTTCTTTCATTCAATATTAAGTCTATCAGATCTGCCTATATTGCAGCATGTATTCATATCCTTTAGCTGTAACTCAGAGTGAGGTAACCATTAAAAATTGGTTTTTCCAAAATTAGCCTTAAAATGCAGGTTTCCACTTACTTGAAAATCTGTATTTCTGACTTCTCTAGAAATACTGTCAAGTAACACATGGCAGAGATAGTAGATATGAATAAAAGCTGTTCCCTTTAGAAAGGGACCTGTAAATTCCAGTTTCAAATATTCTCCTATACTCCTTTATAACTCCTCAACACTGCTGTCTGGTATCTGTTGAATTTATCATTTTTTTGGCTGTCCTTTACTTAAAGTAGAAATTTTTTTCAATAACCAAATTTTAAAAGTAGGGTAAACAAAATTTAGAGATGCATGTTTCAAAGAAAATGTGTGAGACCATATTGCTCCTGGATTTATTTCAAGGTTTTAATATGAACACTTCCTTCTAATTATGATCTACTTGGGCCTTGAGCACGTTTGTGATGCCTGCTCTAAACAAGCCTTGTATTGCTCCTCCCCAGTGAAGTCTTTCAATACCTTTATGAAATCATTGTTTGTCAAAGAAATAAATATACCTGAGAAAATGAAGAAATGAGAAAGAATCCCTGTGAAGTGATGGAGAATGCAGGGATGCCTTGAGAAGCCCAAAACACTAAAAACGGAAAAATAGAATCATCTAAAGACCCTTTACATACTTTGCATTTTTGCCTAAATTTGCCTTACAAAAAAGGAGAATGTTTGGTATGGGTTGTCTGGGAGAAGTAAAAAGACTGTGTGCACAGGATAAATGTCAAAAAGTTTACCAGTGGTCTACCTGGAAAAACAGCAGTCACTTCCATTCCACTCTTTCTATCTTAGTATATATCACAGAAAAGAGATATTTGTCCAAACCAATTAATAGTACACGTATTGTTTTGGAATAAGAAATATGTCAGAGCTCTGTGCTTTGGCTTTCTAATCATTAACATTAATGAAAAATAATCCTAGACCTACAGAATAGAAGGTTCTTGGGCTTTGAATTAGTATGTCAATACTCATTTTCAACCACATGCAATAGAACTAAAATAGAGCCTGCCTTACAAATGTAGATTCAGTGATGTTCAATAAGAAACATGAGCTGAAGAACAGTGCTTTTGTTTCTCATGGGTAGTTTGGGTTCAGTGAATATAATGCAAATGGGCTAAAATACAGTTTTGTTGATGGTAATGTTCTATTATCTCATGCCGTCTTTGTGCTGTTGCTAATGTCAAACCTTACTCAGGGCTACTAAGCAAACACAGAGTGAAGAGATTATACCCAGGTCTTTATACCACCTGTCTATTATTTTACTGGTGACATTTTAAGTTCTTTTGCGTTATCCGGGAAAATAATGGAATCTACAATGGCACTGGAATACAAAGAAGAGTTTTTCCTTCTATGAACTCCTTTGTCTAGATTCCAACAAGGAGAAAAATAATTAATTGTACGGAAGGCAAAGCTTACACATAAAATAAAAGCTGCTACTTCTACATAAAGAACAATGAAAAGCTATGATAGTGGTAAAGATATTTACCATGCCAGAACTCAAAAACAGTAATTTGTTGACTTTAATTGATGAGACTGGTGTGTGTAGTGAATTTTAATTTAAACCTTATCAAAAGGTATCAACACCACCTTTCCAAAGGTCATTCTATGCTGTTTGTTTTGGATGGATCCTTTTAAATTAGTAGAAATCCCATCTGGTGCCAATGCCTTATTTTGAACTTCTCTCTCGAGTAATATAAGGCTGTGAGCACAAAACCTTTGTTAATTGCAGGAATAGCAAGAGGAAGCCAGCTCAAGATGCAGCCAGTTTCTCGTTATTCTTGTGAATATACAATTTTAAAAGTTATTGAGAATTTTGAAACACTCATTATAGTGCCAAATGGATATATACTAGAGTATTTTTCCTCAAAGAGGTAAAATATTGGGAAAACATTTAACAATTAGCACTTGGAATCAGAAATTTAGGATTAAAGTCTTGTCTCCACATTTAATGTTCATTTCCGCTTGGATTAGCTACCAAGTTGTTTTTGCTTTCCCATTCATAAAGAATTGCTGTTAAAGTTGAAATACTTTGCAGAAAAATGCTAAGATACATATGCAAATCTATAGAAATATTATATGCTTTTAAATTTAAAGAAATGGATTTAGAGTGTATACATTTCTAAATTCTGATATCAATGTTTTTTCTCTTCACATGATACCACCTATTCATCATCAAAATGTACCGTGTGAGATATAATCATAAAGCTAATCCAAATCTTTATCACTGCCCTTTTAAATTGACTCATTAAGACTGCTGATTTCCTATGCCCTGGATGAGGCAGTATAATACTCAAGCTTTTTAGTCTGGGATTATAAAAGGTGTACTGGTCAGTAACTAAATGTCCAGACCTTTTTTAATATCCAAAGTGCAAAATTTCAGTTAAAGTTGAAGATATCTCCTCTGTCCTAGCCTAATCTGTGGTAAATGGAAAAGGCTTCATTAAGAGATGGAAGTGCAGTAAGTGACATCTTCATTCCCCAGCTTGCATCTACTCTTCCTCCTCCAGGTTGTTGACTACAGTCCTTGACCTCTTTGGGATTGGAGAGCAAATTGGGAAAGAGGATAATGGGAACAGACTGTTATTACTTTAATGACACTTGGGGGAGTTGGCACAGTAGATGTTCAAAGCTGATAATCTCTCAAGGAGCCTCTGTGGGTTAATAATGCAAGTCACACTCATTCCCACTGCTACATATTTCTCACCAGGAGTTCCCTTTATATGATTGACTTTACCTCTCTCTGGTTATTTGCAATTACATTTCTTTCCCATTTGCCTTGTGCAATACACTTTCAGCTTCCATTTTCTGAGTTCCCATTCCTTCTCCAGGCAGCTCTCTTGGGCTGGATCTAAAATAATCCTAAACTGTCTTTTTGGGTTTGATATCCACAGTTAGTCCACAGGAAACACCCAAGCATTCTTTTCCTAACAGGCTTTGAAGTTCAGTAAGTTTCCAAATTATGGTCATCCTTTATATCGCCATAGACTCCCCTTACTTTTTTGAATTTTCAGGAATGATTCATTATTCACTATGTCCCCTCAATTGCAGAAGACATACTTTAAGTATTCTAAATGGTTTCATTAAAACTTTTTTCGACATGGTATTCACAGGATTTCTCTCTCTGAACACCATTAATATTTTATACTGGATAATTCTTTGTTGTGGGAGGCTACCCTGTATATTGTAGGACATTTAACAGTATCCTAGCATCTGTACACTGGATATCAGCAGCACCCCCACTCCCTAGTCATGACAAAAAAAAAGTTCTGATCATTGCCAAATGTCCCCTTCTTCCATGTGAGAGTCTGTTTTATCCCCACCAAGGGGATAGGGACTCAACCCTGCATGCCCTGATGACATGGTCAAATAAAAGCCCTAATCTTGATTTAATAAAGTAAAAGTGAAACCTCTGAATCTAATACAATCTAATATGCCCAGCAGAACAGACCAGTTTTCAAACACAATCCAATATCTAGTTTTGGAATTCAAAACAATACCAAACTGCCACAGACACCTAAGTTTTGCAAGTTTTATAGGCCAGATTAATAAACGAATCATCTAATAGCCAGCAAAGTGTGAGCACTACCAATCAGAATTGTCTGTAAACAACTGCTACTGGCATACCCATAAACTTTCACTTAATATCAGCCTTGCCTACATGTGGCCAGTCTTGCAAATTATATTAGTATCTGAAATGAAATCCAACAATTTAGATAATACAGCTATTAGGACCCCTAATGTACACATGAGGAGACTAAGGCATAGAGAATAAAGGTTTTGTCCAAGACCACTAAAGAACTGGAAAACTTGAAATTACAACAGAGTTCTCTTGATTTCCAGTTTAATATTCTTTAATTCAGACTAGTTTGCATGAAGGGTGAATATTTCTCTTCTAATTTCGACTTTGGTTTTTTATGATGATGTGTCTATTTTATAATCTGAATATCTTTGAAATTATATTAATGATCAAGTAATGGTTAAGACAACTCTTCTTTATTGATTTGTAATCATCAATGATGAATTCAAAATAGAGATTGAGAAAGTTGTTTGGGGTTGAGAGATGAATGCATTTTCATCTTTTGCTTTTGCAGTGTTCTATTTGATGCTTGCTAACAGGTTAAATTGTATTGCTTTCTGATTTCTTCACTGAAATCGAAAATGAAATGTACTTCTTTATATAGCTTGATAATGCTATTTTAATAACATTTCTACAAGAAATTTAGTTATTATTATTTGTTTCCAACCACTTAAGTAGAATTATTTAGGCCTCCTCCCACATTTGCCTAGATTTTTTAAAAACTGGATTTTCTTTTTAGCTCAATGTTTCTTCTGTTTTCATCAGGATCTATTTTTAATCAGCATTCACATGTTCTTAATAAGGTAAGGAATCAAAGCTTGCTATGAATGTCAAAGGGGTGGACCTGAGAGTAGCCAGGCATATGGATACATTCTTATTTTTTATCTTTGTCCAAAAAACTGGTTACAATTATTGAGTGTGATATTTTTGCTTTATACTGCCATGTAAATTATCCAAGAATTTTTTCAGATTACTTTGCAGAACCACCTTGGTTCAAGCTCCAGATTGATTATTCTAATTCTTTTTGTTCAGTTTGCAGTACAAAAGTCTCCATCAATAAACATTACAAGGATGGAATCTACAGTAACCACTAAGCTGTTAACAATCCAGTAAACTGGATTACCCAGAGTAGTTACTTAATAAGAAGCCCTTGCATATCCTTCACTGTGGATTTGGGGAAAATTTTTGTGCAATGATTTTTATACTCAATGAAGTAATTTAAAAATGTTTTACAAATACTAATCCCTGTAATTCTGCAACAGTCAAGGATTACAAATGATACTTTTCTGAGACTAAAAGATAATACATGGGTTTCCCAAGTTTGAGCATGAAGATAAAGTTACAAATAGATTTTCATGGCTTATAACACACTAGCTTCATTCTAAATAAGAGGATGCAGTGCCTCTCAGTAAATGGTAGTCACCAGAATGTAATTTTGGACTCTCAGCAATAAAACTGCAGAATATGTACAGTTTTCAACATACAAGTAAATAATATATAAGGCAATTATTTGTAGAATCTTTAATAAAAGGTAGGTAAATAAATGTTCTAAATGTACAATTTAGTGCTTTCATTTTAATTATTTTACTTATTCATCTTAGCAAATCTCCAAGGTATTTCTTATGTCCATTTCATAGCCAAGTAAATCAAGGATAAGAGATATTTACCATATTCCTTATAGTCCCTGTTAGTAAGTAGCAGATCTGATATTCAAACTCAGGTCTTCTTACCCAGTACTTATGCTTTTTCACTCTAACATTCTGCCATCTTTGGAACAATGTCTTAGTATTTAAACTTAAGCTCAAAACACTCAATATTACATTTTTATTTATTGATATACTCTCATGTTTCTAGTTTACCAATCACGGTGCACTCCCTTCATGCCATCATCTTGTTAGCTTAAAGTGAATAGGTGTAAAGATTAACAATCACAAACTTAAAGTATAAAACTTTCCAAGAAAGGAAAAGAAAAGCATGATTTATAGTGAAAATTAGTGCAGTAACACATTGTTTATCCACAATTACATTGTGTTGCAAATTCACCCATTACAGCAGAGTACTAGATAAACAGCCTAAAAGATTTCTGAGTAACATAATTTGTGCAACAAAACTGGTACAAAAAAATGTTTAAATAGAATACATTGAAAAGTCTCCATGGTGCCAGGGAACACTAATTTTATGGCATATTAGAGGCTACCACGCTGTCAGAACCACATTAACAATGCTTAAAAGTGAATGTTAAGTGCATAACTGAAAGAAAAATATCAATGTTATATCTAAGAACCCTCAAATCACAATAGACCACTGTCACTCAAACAAGAATTTCATTCATATCAATAGGATGTATGGTCATAATTTTACTACAGTACAATCTAATAGTGGAAATTCCTAATGATGATCTACATTTAAATTATTTGTAAAAACAATGTTATTGCTTTTAAAATGACAGTTATGTTGAATGGTTTATCCCCTGGAATATCTGGATATTCAGGGAATTTACACAGAAGGTGTGCTATATATAACTGTCAAATATATAATATATACATATTATAAATTTAAAAACTATAAAAATTAAATATTTCTACCTTTTAAAATGACGATTTTAATTTTGTATTTAATTTTAATTCATGATTAAGATGAATATTTTATTGGATTCTAATATTAAATTTATAAATATTCTATTTTCTTTCTGTAGTGAATTGTATGTTCCTTTCATCATTCATTTGCATTTTGAATACATAATTTATTCCTAAAAGGTTAAAGACTGTATAAACTCTAATATACAACTCAATTACTGGACTAATTGAATTTTCAGATTAACTTAGTTAAACAGAGAAGTGTTTGTTTTTTTAACATTGTTGAAAATTTATTTCAAACAGCATCAGCTAAATCAACTGAGGATAATTTCAAGTTTTCTTGGTTAGGAAAGAATGAACTTTCTTAAAAATATCATTTATCGGGGCCCGGCCATATAGCTCAGTGGATAGGGCGCCGGCATACCACATGGGTGGCCCCGAGTTTGGTTCCCAGGGACCTCTCCTAGCAGGCAGACCGCCTTGAGAATGGCAAGCCGCCATGGGCAGGCCAGAGCTGCCGTGGGCAGGGCAAAAAGCTGCCACGGACAGGGCAAAGCTGCCACAGGCAGGGCAGGTCGCCCGCGAATGGAGCGCAGCCAGCCACCCGCAAACTGAAGCAAGAGCCGGCTGTGAATAGAAGCAGAAGCCGCCCACAAGCGGGGAAAGCCGTGCCTGAGCAGTGACTGGCCTCGGCTTGTCCCCACAATGGGGGGGGGGAGGGGAGATATGTAATAAGATAAAATAAATCTTTAAAAATATATATATATCAATTATCATTGCCTACTATTTCAGTTGGAGAAGTAAAAGAAATTGTAGTTTGAAATTCATGTGTACACTCTCAAATACGCTCTCTAGACTAAGGATGTGAACTCAAGGCAATAAAGCTAAAGGGCAAGTGATAGCCTCAGCGTGGAAGAAAACACAACAAAGTGCAGGGAAGTACGATCTAAATTGACCTCAGCTCATCTCAAGCAGTTTGTTGTCATGTTGAAATGTGTTGTTGCCAAAACTTCTGATTTTTTTCAAGAGATGATAGACATATGTTCTTATATATCAGATTAGATAGATAGGAGGATAGATAGAAAGAGATAGATATTTAATATGAAAGATCCCATTTTTAAACACTTCAAGACTGAGCAAAACCTGTGTCCTCCCAGGATATGGTTTATGATCCACGATTTTGCAAATTCTACTCTAGATAGGTTAAAACAACAAAATTATGCATCAGCTAATTTTGCCATACTTTAATTTTTAATAAGTTATTGTAAAGTTTTCCAGACTAAAGTTTAAGTAACAAATGTTTGTTATATATATTAAATAAGCTATATGAAAGGATGAGAGATTGTCACACACTCATAGAGAAAACTCCCTGGATATAGCTGCATTTCTCAGGATTCTTTTGGAAACTGCTCTATTGAACCAGATTTATTTCATGTTAAGCTCCAAGGAAGATGTTGAACTGATTCATAAACTATAAATTGACAGTAATTATATATTTTTTCCTTTCTGAATTAATGTATTTTCTCAGTATGAGAATATAAAGGAGATTTTTCACTCTAACATTCTGCCATCTTTGGAACAATGTCTTAGTATTTAAACTTAAGCTCAAAACATTCAATATTACATTTTTATTTATTAATATACTCTCTTGTTTCTAGTTTACAAATCACAGTGCACTCCCTTCATGCCATCATCTTGTTAGCTTTTCCATGGGGTCTCTTTCACTTTCTTTCTAATGTTTTGGGAAAAAAATAAAAACAAAACAACAAAACATACACCAGCATTTAGAAAATCACCTAAAGGAGTACATCATAGACCTGTAGATTGATACAAATTTCTAGTTTGTCATAGGTAATAAAGTTATTGCTATAATTTACTATGAATTTGGAGCATAGTGAAATTCTTACAAAGCAAAGGAGTTTGTCCTGGCTAATAATAAACAGTTATGATAAAATAATAGAAAATTATCATATTTAAATAAGAATTATAGTAGCATGCAGGTTTACTCACATAGTGTCTTTTTTTTTTTTTTAAAGATTTATTTATTTTATTACATATCTTCCCTTCCCCCCCGCTGCGGCGACGCGCCAAGACTGGTCACTGCGCAGGCGCGGCTTTCCCCGCTTGTGGGCGGCTTCTGCTTCCATTCACGGCCGGCTTTCAGTCCGCGGGTGGCTGGCCGCGCTCCATTCATGGGCGACCTGCCCTGCCCGTGGCGGCTTTTGCGCCGTCCGTGGCAGCTTTTTGCCCTGCCCATGGCGGCTCTGGCCCACCCATGGCGGCTTGCCATTCTCAAGGCAGTCTGCCCGCCAGGAGAGGTCCCCGGGAACTGAACCCAGGGCCTCCCATGTGGTACGCTGGCGCCCTATCCACTGGGCTATCGAGCCGGCCCCTCACATAGTGTCTTAATTTGTCAGAGCAGCTATGACTAATGCCATACAATGGGTTGAGAATTTATTGTCTCATGGTTTAGGAGGCTACAAGTTAACATCAAGGAATTGACTGACTTGCTTTCTCTTGGAGTCTGTGGCATTATGGTAATCCTGTCACATGGATTCTCTCCTTAAGTTTGCTCTTCTGATTTCTGTTGACTTAAGCCTTCTGGCTTCTTTTAACTGACTACTTCCGAATTTCTTAACTGTATAAGGCCATCAGTCCTCCGGAGTAAGACCCATCCTCATTGATTTGGGGCATAACTTCACTAATAGTATCTTCAAAGATCCTATTGACAAACGGTTCCACACCAACAAGAATAGGAATTAAGACTTAAAAATATCTTTTGTGGGGACACGATACAATAGCCAACACATAGTAATATAAGTAGGTATCATATATAGGTAAAAGCCAAATATAAGGAATGCAGTTTTGTAGCCAAGGAGGTACAGGAGCATTTTTAAGTGCTATGCGTATTTGTTATAGACAGTAAGATAAAAAAGGAGGAATTTTCATACTTTGCAGGATAATAAGAAAGAGATCAAGAAAAAGTAAATTGGATCCAGATGGACTATAGTTAATAATACACTTATAAAAATGTTCTTTCATGAATTATAACAAATATACTGCACTAATGTATAATGTTAATAATATGGTGTGGTATAGGAACTCTGTATTTTATGCATGATTTTTTCTTTAACCCTACAACATCTCTAATTTTTTTTTAAGAGTCTTTGATGAAAAACAATAAGTAAATAAATTAGATCCAACCAAGTGTGTTTAAGGTCTTGATCCATACAGGAATTTAGGTGTAGTTTGGGAAGAGGCTGTGCAATGGACAAAAGATAGGATGAATCTAGAGAATGTGTTGTAAATAAGTTGTACTGAATTTGTATCATTCAAGTACTTCAACTTTTTGCAAGGTGTACACAACTTTTATTTTTCTCACTGATTTTACATTAACCAGTATAAGTCAATTAAGTGTGGTCATGAATTGGCCTCTTCACACTTAGCTGGTCCTATTGATATCATATTATGCAAGGGTTTCCACTGTGGTGGTGGTACTGGTAGACTCTGTAAGGTTTAGTAGGGATAAAATAGGTCTTCAACCATGATACGGTTTAACATACAATGCATGCTCTTTATAAATTAAGCACTAGAGTCATCTGTGGTTATTACACAGTTACTAATTCATTATGTATTTTAGGAAAAGAAATGAGGCATGTTATAATTCTTAGTAAACTTCCAGACATATACTCATGGTGAAAATTTAAAATAAATATAAATATCAAAGTTATAATCAAGATTTGTTAAGCAACTAGACAGCCAGAATTTCTAACCACAAATTAAGTTTAATAAATAGTTAATGAACATTCACATTTTTCACAACACTACATCAAATGTTATTTTAAGGATTTTAGTCTCCAGAAATTCCTTCTCCTGCTCAAATAAAGAAAATGATAACACTAGTTGTCAGAAACAAGTCTTATGAAACATTATTTAGATTATTTAGGTCCACATCTTAGATACAGGGTGGTATAAGTTCATTCCATTGTTAATGGGTAACAAGAAGCTGGCAGCTTCTCCTCTTAGTCAGACTCTCAGTATTAGAGTTAAGTTTGGCAATGTCCTTAATTTTCTTTTTTTTAAATCTTTTTGCCACCACTAAATAAATACTATAAAGGTTTTATAGCCTTTAAGTACCACACATAGGTTAAAAATTACAGTTACATATATATGATCTTTATAGCACCTGGGCATAAAAATGGACTTTAATATCTGATTTAAAGGTTTTCTCTCATATGTTATCAGAGAACCTAGGAAGGGAAGGCCTATTTACCAGGAACTTTAATGATGTCCAGAAGCATCAATCTTCCCTATTCTAACTTGCATAGCCCTGAAAATTATTTAAAATATCTGTTATAAATAAACACAAAAATAAGAACTGTCAATTCATTTAGAGTGTGTCTACAAAAAAAATACTGTATCCCTTGTGCCCTATGACAAATCTCGGTGACCATTTCCTAAAAGATATTCCAAAACCCAGGATACAGGCCAAAATAATAATAAAAATTAATGGAATTACATTTACATTATTCATAAAATATATAGAAAAAGTGAAATTGAATGAGAATTGTTCAACTATTACATCTGAAATTGCTTGTTCCTTGGTTTTCTAGTTAATTTTTTTTGTTTTTTAACTGCATTCAGAAAGTATCTATTGATTCAATGTCATATTCTTCCAGATCTATAGTCAAATAATTAGTTTATATTACATCAATTAGTGTATAGGGCTGTCATATTTCACAGTAGAACTATCCCATACTTTGAATAAGTAGTAATGCTTATAATGTATGAAATGACTTGCACTTTAAAAGACTTAATAACTTTACAATTACTCTGTTTGTAGGTTGGTCCAATTCCAGTGTTCTACTATTTTTCATGTTCATTAAAAAAAAACTTTTTAGCTCATATTTTATTAAATGCTATAATAAATGCTAGAGAAGTTATGTGAAATGGTAGAAAGATCAGTGGACTGAACATTCCTCTGCATTCTGTTCCAATTCTAGCATTACTTAGTAAATAATTTTTTTCAAATTTCTCATTGGTTAAATTAAAGATTGAAGTGCTTGTTCTCAAAGGACCCTCCTAACCCAAAATTCTATGTTCTATTTGCTGGCAAATATTTTCAAACTTCTTCAGGAAAAGCTGCCCACTCAAGAGACTCCAGGCACATCAAATGCCATTTGAGAACAAAAAAATGGTCCATTTATAAACAACATCAAGGAAAAAGACATCCTATTTGATGTCCTACATCAGATTAACCAACTCTATATTGCAGAGTAAAGAAAAAGTAGAAATCTTAAAAAAAAAAAATTAATGGCTATATGAATGGTTAGAAATGTCTCTAATTAAAATGCTCAGCCAGAAGTCAAGCACTTGGTGCTATAAGGATGCCCATTAATGTTATCTGCAGCTGTCATAAAATAGGAGAATTTCAAATATGGTTTTCATTTACTGTCATTTAATTATTTTATTAAATTTTACTTTATTCTATGAAGTCAGAAAAAGAGTGAGACTTTCATTTTAATTTACATTTGAAAATGTACTTTTACATGTGAAAAGTCTCTGTTTTAGTTTCCCAGCTATTAATACAAACACCAGACAAGGCATTTGCTTAAACAATGAGAATTTTTTGGCTCATGATTTTAAGGCTAGGAGGTGACCAAAATTGAGGCATCAGCAAGATGATGCTTTCTTCCTGAAGATGATGGCATTCTGTGACTGGCTGCTGGAGAACCTTGGTCATGGGCTTTTCTATCACATGCAGTAGATATGGTGGCCTCCCCTGGCTTCTCTCTGTACCTGACTTTCACCTGCCCATAAAGGGTTCTAGTAATTCGGATTAAACCCCAACCTGATTCAGTTGGGCCACACCTTAACTGAAGTAACAACATGAAGAGATCTTATTTACAATGGGTCAACACACACCAAAATGTGGACCAAGACCAAGAACATATCCAAACTCTGGTACATAATTCAAATTACCGCAGTCAGACCTCTCGTCCCCAAGACATGTTCTTCCCACATGCAAAATATATTCATTCCTTCATGGCATCCCAAAAGCCTTAAGTCATATCAGTAAATATTCTAATTTTAAAGTCTTATCAAAACCTCTTATGGGTACAGTCTGTCCTGGGGCAAAATTCCTCTCTGTCTGATGGTCCTGTGAAACCCAGAAAACAAGTTATCTCCTTCCAATATACAGTTGTGGAACAGGCCTAATATAGACATTCCCATTCCAAAGGGGAGAAATTGTAAGGAAAATAGGGACCACAGGTCCTAAACAAGTCCAAAATCCAGCAGGGCAAACTCCTTTAGATCTCAAGGTCTGAGAGTCATCTACACATCAATGTTTTATGCTTGAAGTCATTCTTCCTTCAATTCATCTCTTTTCTGTACATTTCAGTGTAGTCTGACAATGGTTCTGCAACACAAAGTTTGCAAACCTGGTGATTAAAAGGAAGGGATCCAATATGGCAGAGTACAGAATTGCAGGCTGCAATTTTCCTTAGGAAACTGCAGGAAGGTAGGCAGCATTGTTGGACATAAGGGAAGCTGCAGTATCATGGGGCGATTGGAGAAGGCAGCTGGAGAGGGACGTCCAGCTGGGCACCAGGAGAAAGGGGAGCCCTGTGGGATCAGGTAGGTAGTCTGGAACACAGGTGGCTCATGGGAAAAGGAGAGTCAACCAGCTGGCTTTGGAGGAGAGGAGAGCTGCTACAGTGCAATTGGGAGGGTGGGCCAGTGTCCTGCAGCCTGAGGGAGAGGGGAGTGACAGAGTAGGCTACAGGTGAGAGAGGAGCCACCATGGATCAATCTAGCATGCAGACCAGCTCTTAGACCTCTCTGGGGGTGAGGGGAGCCACAGGGCATGCAGGGGGAAACTAGTGAAAGGGTTTTCTTTTTACACTTTATTTTTAATTCTTTTCCTCTTTTCATTCAGATACCTGTGGAGAGGTGGACCCTGGGGTGACGGCTGGGCAGGCACAGGTAGCTGGTGAGAAGGCACCTAGCCAGGTGCTGGTAGTATGAGAGGGGGGGCCCCATTTTTTCCTCTTTTCTTCTCCTCTTCCTTTTTTCATTCTTCCTTTTCCTGTTTTTCTTCATTTCTTTCTTCTTTTCCCATTTTCCTTGTATTTAATTCCATTCTTTTCCTTTTTCCCTCTTATTTTTAAATTTTACTCTCTTTTCTAAAATTTTCCCTTCCTTTCTTCTTTTTTTATTTCTTTTCTTCCTTTTTGGTTGGACTATTATATTTTCAGTTGAACAGGGGTAACTACAAATACTTAGAATAAGTGGAACCAAGTGTCAAAGAGGGAGCATCTATGAGATCTTGTGATAGGAAATGTTTTCATAAACTTTACATACAAAGCACAAACAATGAAAGAGAAAAATAGATAAATGGAACCTCCTCAAAATTAAAAACTCATGTTTCAAAGAAATTTGTCAAGAAAGTGAAAAGGAAACCTACTTAATGGGAGAAAATATTTAGAAACCACTTACCTGATAACAGAATAATATGCAGCATATTTAAAGATATTCTACAACTCTAATAAAAAGACAAACAACCTATTTTAAAAATGGGCAAGAGACTTGAACAGACATTTTTCCAAAGGGGTAATACAAATGGCATATGAAAAGGTGCTCAACATCACTAACTATTAGGAAAATGCAAATCAAAACTGCAATGAGATACCATTTTACACCTACTAGACTGGCTGTTATTTAAGAAACAATTAGAAAACTACAAGTGTTAGAGAGGATATGGAAAAATTCACTACTGTTGGGAATGTAGAATGGTGGTTCCCCCGAGAAGGATGGTTTGGGAGTTACTCAGGAAGCTATGTATAGAACTGCCATTTGACTTGGCAATCCCACTACTAGAAGAACTGAAAGCAGGGACACGAACAGATATACGCACACCAATGTTCATAGTTGCATTTTTCACAATTGCCAAAAGATAGAAGCAACCCAAATGTCCATCAACAGATGAATGGATAAACAAAATGAGGTACATACATACAATGGAATATTGTTCAGCTATATGAAGAAATGAAGTACTGAAATATACAACAACATGGATGAACTTTGAGGTGCTTATGTTGGTTGAAGTAAGCAAGTCACTAAAGGACAATGATTGCATGATATCACTGATATGAAGAAAGGATACTGAACAGACACATGGAGGTAGAGTCAGGAAGATAGGTTATCAGGAGATAAAAGAGAAGTAGACATCGGTGAGTCAGTGCTTAATTTGGGGCAAAGTTATAATAAGGTTGATGGTAACAGTTTGGCAATGGATGGAGGTGATGGTGGCAATAGGATATGAATGTAATTAATGGCACTGAAGTGAGTGTAAACAAGGTTGAAAGGGAGAGGTTTGGGTCATACATGATGCTAGAAGGAAAGATAGAGGATAAAATGGATGACAGTAAAACTTAGTGAGCTCTGGGGTGGCTGAGGATGGTGGTTAAGAATACAATTATAAAAATGTTCTTTCAGGATTTATAACAAAGGATTGTCACTAGTAGCGACTGTTGATAATGGGGTGATATATGGGGGGAAATGCACCTAAAGCATCCTTCTATGGTATATGACTGTATTTGTGATGTCATAGGTATGATTTCTGAATGGATAATGGCCCATATATTAGATTATAAAAAATGAACTCCCACCCTGGGGAGTACTGATACTTTCTCAAATAAAATGGAAAAGATCTCTGGAATATATAGGCAGTGTCTAATAAAAGAAAACAGGCCAATATGCCAAAGCCATCAATATTAATGCTTGTACTTATGAACCTTATTTCTGTAAAAATGAAACTTAGCCTAATTATAATTAATACCTAAGAGTTACCTCCTGAAAACCTCCTTACTCAAGTGTGGCTTCTCTGTAAGTGAAACTCAGCAAGTAAACTCACTACCTTCCCCTTTATGTGGGACATGACTCCCAGGAATAAGCCTCTCTGGTACTGAGGATTACTACCAAGTACCAACAAGTGATGCATTTGGAAATAGACCTTGACCAAAGTGGGAAGCATTAAATAAAAAAGGAACTTTTAATGGCTAAGAGAGTTCAAAATGAATTGGGAAGTCATTCTGGAGGTTATGCTTATGCGTGTCTTGGGCAGAATTCACTAACTGTCAAAGTTAACAAAACCTCAAACAAAAGTGTTCCCAAAGGCTCTAGGGATATCCAGAAGCTACAGTCAAGGTACACAGCCTCACAAAATCAATGCCCCTTTAGTGGACCCTTTTTGGGAATATATGATAATCTATTTCCCCAATATAATAGAGTTAAGACTCATTAATAATTTTCCTACTCATGATTCTTCTACCCTTTTTATTGGAACCTATAACTATCACTATATCTGTTAAATATATATCTCAGAGACTTAAATCTTAGGACTGTTCATATGGCAGTTGAGCCTTGAATCCCAGCAGAGTTGTCATCAACACCTGCTCTCCAGTTCTTCATACTTTCCCAGGACAATTAACAAAATGATGATGATGATGTACAAGCCCATGCAGAAAAGAAAAAAAAAACAAGGAGAATCTATGAATGCAACCAAAACAGTTCCTTCTATCTGCCACAAAATATATAAGACCCCTCTCAATCTGCAGCAGTTAGAGTGGACAACATCCCAAATTGCTCAAGATTGAGGAATGAACAATCATAAGAGGGGAATGGACCAATGTAGATTTATTGTTATTGTAGTTATTACCATGTGGTAATGGAAGAATTTGTAACATTGATATAAAAATGGAGTTAGCAGAAGTTCAGAGGGGAGAGGTATGAATAGATGGAACACAGGGCATTTTTAGGGCGTTGGAATTGTTCTGTATGATACTATGATGACAGATTCATAACATGATATGTTTATCAAAGACTATAAAACTGTGCAGCACAAAGTGAAAATCATAAACTATAGACCTTGATTACTAGCAATGCTTCAATGTTGGTTCATCAATTCTAACAAATGTACCACACTAATATTCTAATAACAGGGGAAAATGTGTGAGTGGCTGGGTGGGTTATATGGAAGGTCCATGTATTTTTTATGTAACTTTTCTGTAATCTAAAACTTCTTTTAAAATTTATTATGAATTCAAAATAAAACAAAATAAAAAATAAATGTGGTTAAAGGGGAAATGCTTGGTTATATAGTATTTAAAAAATTTAAATCCTTGGAACTGCATTACACAGTCAACCCTAAGTTAAACCATGGTTTGTAGTTAGTACAATTGTAGAAATGTAGTTTCCTAATTGTAACAAATGTACCACACCAATCCAAGGTATTAATAATATGGCAGTGTATGGGAATCCTGTATCTTATGCATGATTGTGCTGTGTAAACCAACTATTTCCTAATTTTAAAAAATGAGGGACAGAGGGATACAGCAACAGTGTGTGTATAGGCTATAAAATCACCTTTGTATCAATATAAATTAATTTGTAATCATTTTAGGATATTAATTGTAACTCCCATGTTAACCATAGAGAAAAATAACTTATAAATCTAAAAAAAAAGATAAATGAAAAATTTTCACAAAAACCTTGTCAACTTTGAGTACAGTTCACAGAGGTCCAAACCATTAACCAACAGAATTTCCACAGATCCTCCCTGCATAACTACTTTCCAATCCTGACTTCCACAGAAATGGATGACTGGATCCATGTTCACATAAACCCCTCACATGGATCCCTATTTTTTCAGGGACTCACTTTCCAGAAGCAGGCTACTCGCTGATAGAGCTGCTTCTGACCCTAATATATATCTACATAGGCTTAGTATACTATCTCCATAGGCTTAGAATATTACAAACCATCAATATCTGATTTCCTTTTTCTTAAGAGTTCAATTCTCAGCTTATTCCTGTGTGTTTTGTTATAAGTTGCAAGGAGAAGCCAGGCTGCACATTATGCACTTAGTTTGTAAATCACCTCAGCTAAATTATTCAAGTTCATTGCTTGAAAGTTCTACTTTCAATCTGATATCTGAACACAATTTTGACAAGTTCTCTGCCTCTTTATGGCAAGGATTGCCTTTCTTTCAAATTCCAATAACCTATTCATGATTTTCTTCTAAGACCTCATTGGAAGTACTTTTAAGGTCCATATTTCCACATTCTCTTCAAAGGAATCTATGCTTTTTCTATCAAGTGCCTCACAATTCTTCTAATCTCTACCCATTACCCAATTCCAAAGCAGTTTCAATAGCTGTAGGTAATTGTAATAGCAGCACCCCACCCCACTCCTGGTCCCAAAAAACTGTTTTAGTTTCCCAACTGCTAAAATAAATGTGATACAATAAGTTGGTTTAAATAGTGGTAATTTATTGGCTCATGGGTTTGAAGCTAGGAGAAATCTAAAATCAAGGCATCAGGAAGGAGATACTTTCTTCCAACAGATTGTAACATTCTAGGGCTGGCTGCTGGCAATCCTTGGTCCTTGGCTTTTCTGTCACATAGCAATACAATACAGTGACCTCTCTTGGCTTCTCTCTGCACCTGACTTACACTCTACCTATAAAAGATCCCAGTAAGCCTGATTAAAGCCCAACCTGATTAAGCAGAGCCACACTTTAACTGAAGTAACAAGTTTATGTGACATTTACAATAGACCACATGAACCAGAATGTGAAACAAGATCAAACATGTGTTCAAATGAGGCAATACACCACGGTCTCCAAAGTCTATAATACCAATATAGATGTACTTGACCAAACTATAAATTAGTTTTAAAGCTGTGAAACTATCCTAACATTTTACAGGATTTGTGTTTATTTAAATAGTGCTGCATGAGCTATGAAGTCTATACTTATGGAAGAATCAAAATTGCTACATATATAAAAGCTTTCACTGTGGTCATGGAATCAAAGGTAGAATTTGTAATCAGAATCTTTTTTTCCACTTTAGCTGTATTTCTTCTCAACATCATATTTGCAGGGATAAGATGAATGTTGGGACTCTAGGTATATGATTGGATTACTTTAGTATAAATATCCACTCAGAAAGAGTAAGTGAAATTATCTTCAAGAGCTAAAATTATATATAACCAGATATACTACAGATGAATACATCATTCCAAAATCCAAATGATCACTAAGATAGCTAGAAAATAATTTCCCTTGTTTTCCAAAAAAGTAAAATGAAATATTTGCGCTTACTGAAAGAAAATATGCAGGTGTGGAAATTTAGCTGTAAATTTTGCCATTTCATGCCCCTTAATCTCAATCCTTAAATTTAATCACTGTTTATAGTTTAAACTACATTCATGAATTCAGATTTTTTAATGGTTGCATATTATATTTGCCCACATTAACTATTTAAGTAATTTCTTATAAATTGGCATGCCAGACACTGCTATATAGTCTTTAAACCTCATTTCCTTTCCTCCTGGGCAAACAGCTAGAACACATATTCCTGGCCATATAACTGGGTTCTGATCAATGGAATTTGAACAGACATAATATATGCCATTTCTATGTCTGGGTTTTGAAAACCTATATGAAATTCTCTAAATTTTCTTTCTCCTGCTATCAACTGGGTGGTGATATTCTAGTGATCCTTGGAAGCCAGCCACATGTTGAAGTGATAGAACTTAAAATAGTTTATATTTCCAAATGACATAATGGAGCTGAGTCCATTACCACTAATAAGCAACCACCATTGAAGACTATGGGAGTGAGAAATAAACTCTAATTTCTGTTTGTTATAGTAGCTAGAATTACCTAAGTAACAGATAGATTTTGAAGTTGTTTTCATATTCTTTGTTATAAACATTGCTACAATAAATATATTTATACTACCTCTCTTTATTTTTGAGTATTTATATAAGATAAAATCTATAAGTAGAATTTTAAATCCAAATTAAATGCAAGTGTAAATAAAAACATTGCCAAATTGCACTGTAGAAAGATTGTACAGTTACATAACTGAAAGCATAAGCAAATAGCTATTTTCCTAAATTCATACTTATCTTGATTATTTTCAATATATTTAATCATTCCCAATCTGATATTTTGTAAAACATATTTTTATTTGCAATCTCTCTATTCAACATGAGGTACAAGATATATTTTTTTAATTCATTAGTGGTTCTCCTATTTAATTATTTGCCTGTTTTATGTCCTACAAGCCTACTTTTATCGAGCTGTTGATATTTTTGCTTATGGGTTTTTTGTTTGTTTGTTTGTTTTGTTTTGTTTTAAAGATTTATTTTTATTTTATTATACATCCCCTCCTTTTTGCTTTTTCTTGCTGTGTTCATTTTTCTCTGCGTTCCTCTGTGTCTGCTTGTCTCTCCCTGCTGGGGTGACCTGCCGAGTCAGCTCACCGGCATGGCAGCCCGCCTGCTCATGGGGGCTTGCCCTTGCTCGCAGAGGTTTGACTTTGCCCGCGGCAGCATGCCCCGCCCACATTGGCTTGCCTTCTCGAGGGGGTCCACCCAATCGAGGAGGCCCGGGGACCAAACCCGGGGCCTCCCATGTAGTAAACCGGCGCCCTACCAACTGGGCTATACAGCTGGCCCCTGCTTATGGGTTTTATATGAGCTCTCTCTATATTACAGACTATACATACATATATAATTCACAACACTTTTTCTAATAATTAATACAAATAATTATGTGGTTTGTTGTGAATTTGAATTATTTTCAGTATAAAAGTTTTTTTAAAAAGTCAGATGTGTCAATCTTTTCTTTTATGGCACAAGGACAACAGTTTATTTGGCTTGACAGGATGTCAGCAACTTAGACCTCATGTTCTGACTTTCATCTGAGCTTTGAATTTTATGTTTCATAAGAAATGTTAAGAAATTTTGCTGCCCATCCTATTTATTTTCTTAACATGAGTTTAAGCGCATTTTAACTCAATAGCTGCCTGATTTATCAAATGATGAATAAATACAATGACTCTTGAACACTATTGAAAAGTTAATTCACAGTAATGAT
This sequence comes from Chaetophractus vellerosus, assembly GCA_004027955.1. Lineage (NCBI taxonomy): Eukaryota > Metazoa > Chordata > Mammalia > Cingulata > Chlamyphoridae > Chaetophractus > Chaetophractus vellerosus. The sequence continues at coordinate 3,626 of PVKH010001145.1, read as the reverse complement.
TTTCTTCAAAAGCCCACTCAGCCTTTTTTGTTTTATTTAATTTCATCTTTGGGATCTACTTTAAAAGAAGATTATCAGGAAATAGTTAGCTTCTCTTTATCTTGTGTTTACATTCACTCCATTTATTTCTGGAGAATACATATGACAATTTGACTGCTTGACTACTTTCTAAAGTGTGATTTTTTAAATCCTTCATGTTGAACTTAAACCTACTTATCTTGTATAGATTTTTTCCTAAGAGAGAGAGAGAGAGAGCATCTGGTCATCTGCCTTTATATAATAGCCTTCATGTTTGAAGATTATCCCTGCTTGCTTTGGAACCATTAAAATCAAAGTCTATGACTTCTTCACATGAATTTCAAAGAGTGCTAATTTTTTTAACAAATCAATTTTATTGATACATATTAACAAAGCACACAATTCATCCAAAGTGTACAACTAATGGCATTTGGTATAATCACATAGTTGTGCGTTGATCACTTCAATCATTATTAGAGCATTTTCATTATTTCAATAATAACAAAACAGACAAGGAAAGAAATTCCTCACCTCTCAATCTGTCTATGCGTCCCCCACTATATATAGCTGCTGTTTCTGGCTATTCTATCCAAAGCATATAATCAATGGCTTTTACTACAATCACAATGTTGTACATTCATCATCTCCAAAATTTTAGAACAATTTTATTACTCCAAAAAGAAAGACTCCACACCCCTTAACATTCCTTCTTCAGACCTACATAACCACTAATCTCATTTCATCTTTATAAATTGGTTTATATTTATGTTTTATATAATAGAACTCAGCATCTGTTCTCCTTCATGTTCAACATCACTAGCAATTAGGAAAATGCAAATCAAAACTACAGTGAGATATCATTTCACACCTATTAGATTGGCCACTATGAAAAAGTTGGTAAACTGTAAATGTTGGAGAGGATGTGGAGAGATAGGAGGACTTATTTACTGTTGGTGGGAATGTAGAGTGGTACAACCACTTGGAGAACTGTTTGGAAGTTCCTAAGGAAGTTGATCATAGACTTGCCATGTGACCCGGCAATACCACTGCTAGATATATACCCAGAAGATGTGAAGGCAGTGACACAAATAGACATCTGCCTATTGATGTTCATAGCAGCATTGTTCTATACTGCCAAACGTTGGAAAAAAACCAGGTGTCCATCAGCTGATGAATAGATAAACAAACTGTGGTATATACACACAATGTAAAATTATGCAGCTGTAAGAAGAAATGAAGTCGTGAAGCAGATGACAACATAGATGGATCTGGAGAACATTATATTGAGTGAAGCAAGGCAGACACAAAAGGACAAACACTGTATGAATGTGCTATTATGAAATCAATATATTATGTAAACTCATGGAATTAATAATTAGAATATAGGTCACCAGAAAATATAATGAGGGTAGAGAATGGAAAGCTGATGGTTAAGCTGTATAGAATTGGTTAAAAGGTTGTTTGCAGGGGCCGGCTCGATAGCCCAGTGGATAGGGCGCCAGCATACCACATGGGAGGCCCTGGGTTCGATTCCCGGGGACCTCTCCTAGCGGGCAGACCGCCTTGAGAATGGCAAGCCGCCATGGGTGGGCCGGAGCTGCCATGGGCAGGGCAAGAAGCTGCCATGGACAGGGCAAAAGCCACCACAGGTAGGGCAGGTCGCCCGCAGATGGAGCGCAGCCAGCCACCCGCGAACTGAATCAAGCGCTGGCCGTGAACGGACACAGAGACCGCCCACAAGCGGGGAAAGCCGCGCTTGCGCAGTGACCACTCTCGGCGCGTCGCCGCAGCGGGGGGAAGGGGAGATATGTAATAAAATAAATAAATCTTAAAAAAAAAAAAAAAAAGGTTGTTTGCAAATCTTTGGAAATGAATGAATGAATGGAAATGATGAGAACAAGTCATGGTGTCTATAACTAGCAGAGCTCTTATAAAGGTATGACTGGTTGAAATGGAAATTCTAAGGACAAATGTATTACTAGGAGAAACATTAAAAATGTAACATGGGACTGTATAACATAGAGAAAGCTCATGTAAAATACAAATATGGGTCATATTACATATATAAGACTGTTTTTACAAAATATAAATACAAATAAACTAGAGAGAAGGAAACAGATGAGCAGTTATGTACAGCAGGGGAAGCACAGAGAGATTGAAAGGTGATGAGGTTTATTGTTTGTATTATTATTTTGGACTAATGAAAATGCTCTAAAATGATTGAAGTGATGAATGTGATTATACCAAATACCATTGACTGTACACTTTGGATGGATTTATGCTTTATTAGTAAGTACCAATAAAATTCATTTCTTAAAAAAAAGAAATAATCATGAATGCAAAAAATGATTTAGATATAGGATGTATATCATGTTGAATTTTAAATAGTAAGGAACCTAAAGTAGCCTAATTATCCAATAAATCATGGTACATCTATAAAAACTAAACAAAAGAAATTAGAAATACATAAGGAAATGGTTTACAGAATAATATAGATCCTTCACATTTGGGGACATTTTAAGCAGAAATATCCCTAGTGTACCAAAAGTTCAAAAAGGAATTGTTAGTTTGGTACACTATAAAACACTCAATATTAGAATGGAATAAAACAATCTTAATCTAAAATTAATTACTGTTCCAAGTATAATGTCCATAAAGGGTTTTATAAATAGTTGTATCTTTGGAAGTTTTTCTAAAAGGTTGCAAAATTTGTCTGTTCCTTTTGTCATTAGGCTAATATTGCTACACCAAAATGTCATCTTTGTGTCCACTTCAGTACATTGAGTGTCTCCTCTCCATCTTTTACTAATTAAAAGAAAAGATATCTTTTTTCTCACACTAATATACATGTTCGAACAAGGACAGGATGAATACAATAACATTCCCCTTTGAAAATGATATGCATTCATCACTGGCTGTTGCAACTCAGAAATATTACTAAGCAAAGTTTATAAGGGTCTCCTGCTTTGGTATTAGGAATATATTACTGGGAGAGGATTACTAGTACCTTGTCCTTAGTGGCACTTTGAGACATCCATAGGAAGTTTGTTTTTCCATTATCCTCCTTACTTATATCTGAAAAGGATGTTGAAGGGTCCTTGGAAGAGAAGCAGCTTTTTCAGTCTGCTTCTGGTTTGTGTATGGTTGCAAACTCAAAAGATTGTGCTAAATCTCAAACTGGCAGATTTTTTTTTAGTTTCTTTTTTTAATTTAATTTTTTATTTTTTTAAAAAAATATATATAGAGAAAAGGGTATTTAGATTACATAAATGTTACATAAAAATGTAGGGGGTTCCCATATGCCCAACTTCCTACACCTCCCACAATTTCCCACATTAACAACATCTTTCATTACTGTGGTACATTCGTTACAATTGATGAAAACATTTTAAAGCATTGCCTCTAAGCATGAATTATAGTTTACATTGTAGTTTACACTCTCCCACACAACTTTGTAGGTTATGGCAAGATATGTAATGGCCCGTATCTGTCATTGTAATGTCATTCAGGAAAATTCCCAAGTCTCCAAAATGCCCCCATATTTCACCTGTATTTCCCTTTCCCTGCCCTCAGAACCTCTAGTGGCCACTGCCTCCACATGAATGATA
>PVKH010001144.1:0-32037 GCA_004027955.1 Chaetophractus vellerosus | reverse complement strand
GAAATTGAAACTTAGCCTAGTGTTGTAGTGTGCCTAAGAGTTGCCTCCTGAGAGCCTCCTTGTTGCTCAAATGTGGCCCCTCTCTAAGCCAAACTCAGCATATAAATGCATTATCTTCACCTCAGCACAGGACATGACTCCTGGGGGTGAGCCTCCCTGGCACTGAGGGGTTACTACCAAGCACCAACTAGCAATGCACCTGGAAAAAGACCTCAAATAAAAGGGGGGAAAGGTAAAGACAAATGAGTTTACAAGGCTAAGAGACCTCAAAGTGAGTCAGGAAATCATCTCAGAGGTAACGTTTGTGCACATCTCAGCAGGATTTTATAGACTTCCAAAGTGGATACTACCTCAAACAGTGGGGCTCCTGAGGGCTCTGGAGCCACCAGGCCCTATGGTCAGGGCAGATAGTTCCAGAGTTTGGTGCCTTGCCAGTGGGCCCTACTTTGCAGTTTATGCTCCTGAGAGTGACAGAGTTGGACTCAGTTATGGCTGCCCTACACATGGTTCATCTGTTCCTTCTATTTAAGCCTATACTTGATGCTGGAGTTTCTAGGTGTACATCCAAGAGACTAGAATCTTTGGGCTGTCCATGTGCCAGCTGGGCCCTGAGCTCAGCGGAGTTGCAACATCTACTCTCCAGTTCACTGGACTCACACAGGACAACTAACAAGGAGGTTAGGATTGACAATCACCATACCAAGGAAACGAGAAAGCCTACAACTGCAAGCAAGAGAGTCCCATCCATCGGTTGTATGGGATCGAAGCCCCCACTCAGTTAGTGGTGAAGTGGACATCACCATCCCAGAATCCTCAGGATTGGGGAATGAACTATGGAATAGAGTGGACTTACTGGTATTCTACTATAGACATATTGTGATTCTAGCAATGGAAGAAATTATATCATTGATGTGGAGGCAGTGGCCTCTGGAGGCTCTGGGGCAGGAAGAGGGAAAAATAGGTTTAATACGGGGGCTTTTTCAGGACTTGGGAATCATCCTGAATGACACTGTAACAACAGATATAGGCCATTTTATATCTTCCCATAACCTGCAGAATTGTGTTGGAGAGAGTGTAAACTATAGTGTGAACTATGGTCCATGCTCAGTGGCAAAACCCAGCATGTGTTTATCAATTGCAATGAATGAGCCACACTAATGAAGGATGTTGTTTATGTGGGAAGGTGTGGGAAGTATGGGGAGTGGGGCATATGAGAATCCCTATATTTTTTGTATAACATTTATGTAATCTAAGTATATTTTAAAAAAATAATATATATATTTATATAAAGACTAAACAGGAAAAAAAAATGAGGGAAAGATTAAGACATTTTCAGATAAACAAAAACTGAGGAAATTTCTCAACACTAGACCTACCCTGCAAGAAATGCTAAAGGGAGTTCTTCAAAATGTAAGGAAAGGATATTAGATAGATCAAAGCAGCATAATGAAATAAAGATCTCTGGTAAAGGCAACAACATGGGTCATTATAAACACCAACACTATTGTATATTTGGTGCATAACTCCACTATTTTCTTGTTAGAGGAACTAAAATGCAACTGCATAAAAAGTAATGATAATTCTATGGTTTTGAAAACACAATGTATTAAGATGTAATTTGTGATGAGAACAACATAAAGGCGTGGGTTTAGGGGGTATAGAAACATAGTTTGCATATACTATTGAAGTTAATTCGCTATCAAATCAAACAAGATTGTTTTAAGTCTAGGATGTTAAACTTAAGCCCCATGATAACCATAAGGAAATTATCTGAAACATATACACAGAAGAAAATGAAAAGGGACACAATGGTTCACAGCAAGAGATCAAATAAACACAAAAGTAGGCAGTAATGGAAGAATTGAGGGACAGAAGGTATAATACTTACAAAGACTAAATAGCAAATGGCAGAAGAAATTCCTTTATTATCAGTAGTTACTATAGGTGTAAACGGATTAAACTTCTCAGCCAAAAGGCAGAGATTGACAGAATGAATAAAAAAGCAGGACAAAGTATATGCTATTTACAAGAGACTCACCTTAAATTAAAAGACATAAGCAGGTTGAAAGTGTTAGGATGGAAAAAAAATATATATATATATATATACCATGCAAGTAGTATCTGAAAGAGAGCTGTGGTAGCTATTACTAATATCACATAAAATAGACTTTAAATCAAAACTGTTATAAGGGGCAAAGAAAGACATCATATACTGATAAAGGGGGTCAATTCAACAAGAAGGCATAACAATTATAAATAAACATGCACCCAAAAGCAAGCCCCAAAATATATGAAGCAAATAATGACTTAATTGGAGAAATAGATGATTCTACATTAATAGAAGGAGAGTTTAATATACCACTCTCAATAATGGACAGAACACTTAAAAAGCAATAAGGAAATAGAAGATTTGAATGATTCTTTAAGCCAGCTAAACATAAAAGACACATAGAACACTTCACCCAACAGTGGCAGAATATACATTCTTCTTTATTGCTTATGGATCATTCTCCAGCATAGACCATACCTTAGGTCACAAAACAAGTCTCAACAAATTCAGAAATATTGAAATCTCTGGCCACAGTGGAATGTAATAATAGAGAGAGAAATGGAAAATTTACAAATATGTGGAAATTAAACAACAAACTCAAACAATAAATGGGTCAAAGAAGAAGCAAAGGCAATTAGGAAATACATTGAGGTAAATGAAAATGAAAACACAACATACCAAAGCTTATGAGATATAGCAAAAGCAGTGCTGAGAGGGAAATTTATAGCTCTAAATGCTAAAATAAAAAAGAAGAAAGATCTATTATCAAATCCCAAATATCAAAACTGGAGTATCTATAAAAAGAAGAGCAAATTAAACCCAAAGTGAGCAGAAGGAAGGAAATAAAGATTAGATTAGAGGTAAATGAAATAGAGAATAGAGAGAATCAACACCACCAAAAATTGGTTCTTACCTAGACTGACAAAGGAATAAAGAGGAAAGACACAAATAACTAAAATCAGAAATGAAAGGGGTGGAGGTGGGGGCACACATTACTATTGACCCAGCCGAAATAAAAAGGACTATAAGAGGATACTATGAACAACTGTTTGCCAACAAATTAGGTAACCTAGATGAAATGGACAAATTCCTAGAAACACACAAACTACCTACACTGACTCAAGAAGAAATAAAAGATGTCAACAATGATGATATCCATAACAATGATGAGAGGTTGAATCAGTCATCAAAAACCTCCCAACAAAGAAAAGCCCAGGACCAGGTAGCTTCACAGGGAAATTCTACCTAACACTCCAAGAAGAATTATAACCAGTACTGATCAAACTCTTCCAATAAATTTAAGAGTAGGGAACACTTCCTAACTCATTCTATAAGAGCAGTATCACCCCCATACCAAAGCCAGATAAAGATACCACAAGAAAAGAAAATTATAGTCCAATATCTCTTATAAACATAGATGTAAAAATCCTTAAGAAAATACTCACAAAATGATTCCAACAGCACATAAAGAGCATTATATACCATGAGCAAGTGGGGTTTATCCCAGCTATGAAAGAGTGGTTCAACATAAGAAAATCAATTAATGTAATACACCACATTAACAGAATGGAGGAAAAAAATCCACATGGTCATCTCAATTGATGCAGAAAAGGCATTGACAGAATCCAGCACCTCTTCTTGATAAAAATATTTAGAAAACTAGGAAATGAAGGAAACTTACTCAACAAGACAAAGGGCATATATGAAAAACCCACAACTAACATCATACTTAATCGTGAAAGACTGAAAGCTTTCCCTCCAAGATCAGGAGCAAGAGAAAGATGCCCACTGTCATCAGTATTACTCAACATTGTACTGGAAGTTCTAGCTTGAGCAATTGGAAAAGGAAAAGAAATAAAAGGCATCCAAACTGGAAAGGAAGAGGTAAAACTTTCCCTATTTGTAGATGACATGAACTAATACACAGAAAATCCTGAACAATCTACAACAAAGCTGCTAGAATTAATAAATGAATTCAGTAAAGTGGAAGGGTACAAGATTACATGCAAAAATCAGTATAATGAACAATATGAAGAAGAAACCAACAAAAAACTTCCATTTAAAATAACAACTAAAAGAATCAAATATCTAGAAATAAATTTAACCAAGGTTGTAAAGGATGTGTACATGAGAAACTATAAAACATTGCTGAAAGTAATTAAAGGAGACCTAGATAGATGGAAAGACATTCCATGTTCATGGATTGGAAAACTGAATATTGTTAAGATGCCAATTCTATACAAAGTGAATGTAGTAGTCAGGGTTCTATTGAGAAACAGAACTGACAGGATTTATATAATTATATAAATATTATGAGATTTTAAAATAAGAATTTGCTCACACAACTGTGGGGATGGGGAAGTCCAAATTCCACAGGGCCGCCATGAGTTGGGAACTCTGATGAAGGTTTTCAATGACTTCCCCAGGAGAAGCTGGCTAGCTGAAGTAGAGATGGAAATTTTCCCTTCTGACTGTTAAAATCATCACCTTTCCTTTTAAGTCTTCAACTGATTGGATGAGACTTCTCTCATTGTTAAAGGCAATCTCAATTGATGTAGATGTAATCAGCCATAGATGAATCCAATTTACTGATTATTTAAGTCCATGAAATAGTCTCACATTATCAATCAGGACAGTTCTTGCTTGACCAAACAACTGAACACCATAACCTGGCCAAGTTTACACATGAACTTAACCATCACAGAGATTTACAGATTCAGTGAAATCCCAGTCAAAATCCCAACAGCATTCTTTTCAGAAATGGGTCAAATTTTATATGAAGGGTAAGGGAGCCTGAATAGCCAAAGTCATCTTGAAAAAGAAGAATGAAGTTGGAGAACTCATACTTCCAATAGGCAAGGCACATACCCCATGAAATCAGCACCCTGTTGATGGTCCTGACCTTGGAATATATGATAACCTATTTCTCTAATGTAATAGGGTTAAACTTATTTATAATTTCCCTAAACATGATTCTTCTACCCCTTTTATATGATCCTCTAATCAACACTATACCCATTAAATATATGTACCAGAGACTTAAAGCTTTGGTCTGTTCATATACTGGTTGAGCCCTGAATCTCAGCAGAGTTGCAGCCAACATTTACTCTGCAGTTCATCAGACTTACCCAGGACAACTAACAAAATGATGGTGATGGACAACCCCCATTCCCAAAAGCAAAGAGTATCTGCAACTGCAAGCAAAACAGTTCTTTCCATCTGCCCCATAATATTTAACCCCACTCTCAGAACAGGCATCACCATTCTAAAATCCTCAAGACTCAGGAATGAACAAACACAAGCGGGGAATGCAACCATGGACCAAAGTAGACTTATTATTATCATAGTAATGGAAGAACTTATAACATTAATATAAAGATAGTGGTTGTCAGAGGTTCTGAGGGGAGGCAGAGGAAAGAATAGGTGGAACATAGGGTATTGTTAATGGCATTGGAATTGTTCTGCATGATATTACAATGACGGATAAAGGCCATTATATGTTTTGTCAAAACCTATAAAAATATGCAGGGCAAAGTGTAAACCATAGTGTAAACTATAGACCATGATTAGTAGCAATGCTTCAATATTTGTTCACCGATTGTAACAAATGTAATTAATGTAAGATGTTATTAATAGGGGAAATTGTGAGAGGGGGAAGGAGTGTGATATATGGAATCCCCTATATTTTCAATGTAACTTTTCTGTAATCTAAAACTTCTTAAAAATAATGTTTAAGAAAAATAGCACAGAACTGGCACAAGGAAAGATAGCTATTATATAGACCAATGGAATGGAATTGAGAGTTCAGAAATCAACCCTCATGTTTACAGCCAACTGATTTTTGACAAAGGTGCCAAGTCCACTCAATTAGGAAAACATAGTCTCTGCAACAAAATGTGCTAAGTAAACTGGGTATCTATCTGCAAAAGAATGCAGGTGGAACCCTTTCTTACACCATATGTAAAAATCAACCCAAAATGGATCAAACACGTAAATATAAGAACAGAACTTTAAAACTCCTAAAAACAAACAAACAAACCAAAAAAAAAAAAAAAACAACAAAAAACATAGGAAAGCATCTTCATGACCTTATGCTAGGCAATAACTTCATACTCAAAGAACAAGCAACAACAACAAAAAGTAAATAAAATTTATTAAAATTTATGAAAATTTAAAAGTTTTGTGCCTCAAAAGACTTCATGAAAGCAAAATAACCTACACAATGGGAGAAAATATTTGGAAACTACACCTTAGATAAAAGTTTAATATCTGAATATATATAAAGAAACCCTTCAACTCAACAACAAAAAGAGTCTGATTCTTAAAATGGGCAAAAGACTTGAATAGACATTTCTCCAAAGATATACAAATGGCAGAAAAGCACATGAAAAGATGCTCAACATCATTAACCATTAGGGAAATACAAATCAAAACCATAATAAGATACCATTTCACACCCATTAGAATAGTTACTATTTAAAACACACACACACACAAAATGGGAAATTACCATTGTTGGAGGGTATGTGGAGAAATAGAAACATCCATTCATTGCTGGTAACAATGTAAAATGGTGCAAATGCTCTGAATGATAATTTGGTGGTTCCTCAGAAAGGTAAATATTGAATTACCATATGATCCTGCAATCCCACTTCTCAGTATATATTCAAAAGAACTGGAAGTATGGGCTCAAACAGATATTTACATACTGAAGTTCATAGCAGTATTATCCACAATTGTGAAAAGATGGAAAGAACCCAAGTATCCATCAATTATTGAAAGGATAAGCAAAATGTGATACATATACACAACAGAATATTATTTCATCATAAAAAGGAATGGAATTCTGATACATTGGCAGCATGGATGAACCTTGAAGACATCCTGTTGAGTGAAATCAGATAGACACAAAGTACTAATATTGTAAGATCTTGCTGATATGAAATAATTAGAATAAGCAAATTCATAGAATTAGAAACTAGTGTATATGTTACCAGGGGCCAGAGTGCGGCTAGGGAATGGGAAATTAATATTTATATTGTACCGAGTTTCCATTTGGGGTGATGGAAAAGTGGTGATAGTACCCCAAATTGTGAAATATATATTTGAATGTGGCTAAAAAGGAAAATTTGGGGTTACATATATTTTACTAGAATACAAATAAAAAAACATATATTCATAAGACTGTACAATACAAACAGTGCATCCTAGAGTAAGCCATGGACTATAATCAATAGTAGAATTGTAAAAATGTGCTTTCATCAATTGTCACAAATATACCACACTAATGCAAGGTGTTAATAATAAGGTAGTATATGGGAACTCTGTGTATTATGAATGATTTTTTGGTAAACTTACAAATTTCTCTAATAAAAATACTCCAGACAAAAATGTATATTACAAAACTCATGGGCCCATGTGAGGTATTGTGATTCATCATTAAAGATTTAGAAAAAGTAATGACTAAAGAAAAAGCACTTACATGTTTATTTTTGGTCCAATCAGTGCATGTGAAGATTTTCCATATAGTCCAGCAACATTTCTTCCTGTCCAGTCCATATGTTCATTGTCATATGTACCTTTCCTGGCTAACTTCTTATTCCTACCATGAGAAAAAAAGCAGCAATACAATTTTACTCATGATTCTGTGACTTTTCAGAACCAGTTTGTATTTAAATAATCTAGACCTTCTTGCATCTGTACTTCCCTAATCGTTTTTTGTTTTTTAAATACTGGTTCCATAATCATTCCTAATGCTATGCCACTCAAAGTGCCTCCCATGAATACCATGAGTCCTATGACTCAAAGATTGTTACAAATGATGACCATATATGCAAGTCTTAACCAGAGTATGCAGGAAAATGTGAATGACTCATTTGCTAGGCATGTTAAATTTACTCTTCAGAATTTTACAGCATAAAGAGAGAACACCTTATCTTCCAACCATGTTTCCTCTTGAACTCTTTAGGCCATAATCCTTGCATTCCTAGAATGTGATCTCTTTCAAGGCGGACACATAACCCTGCCTTTCACACCCTACCATCAGCAGGGAGGATAAGCAAAGAGAGAAGTGAGAAGAGCAGTCCCTTTTGCAGGAAATGCCGAGCCTTCATCCAGCATGGCTTGAAGCAGAAAGCAATGTATTCACTAAAATGACTGCAAGCAAGAAAGAGGCTTGTTAGCGGTGTGGATGGAGCAAGGATCTCAAGAGTCCTGGGAGGAAACAAGCACAGCTCCCCCGGAGGACGGTCCGCTAGGGGTGGGATGGTTGTCCTGGGTGTCTGTGCTGGGGGCGCACAGGGTAAAGAACGCCCGCAGCCATCCCCGCGACCCTGGAGAGGGCATGTGGAGGATACTGGCTCGCGTACAAAGCTCAAGCCCAGCCCTGAACTTGTTTTGTGTCTGACGTGAATGAGAGTTACCCCTAATCAGCACCATTCTGGAGGCCCAACCTCGCAAGATCTTAGAAAGGAAACAACCAAATCAGCCAGCTGGAGAAATCTGCTCTCCAGCGTAACTCCGCCACGGGTCTGCAGGATAACCGTAGGGGCGCGAATCCTGGATCTCCTTGGGGCATCTCGTCCACTTCCCCAGCCTCCAGCCCCACTTGCAGGGTAGAGGATGAGGGGGTCTGGGGTCCGCACAGGCCCTTGTCCCTGCGTCGGGCGCCCCGCCCCCACAGCCTGTCCGGCCAGTCCCAGGTCTGGAGGGGGATTAGAGGATTTGTGGAAGGAGCTCCAAAGGCAGGCTCCCAGCTCAAAGGGCAGCGCTGCGCTCCTGAATACCGTTAAACAGCCTGAGCTAGCACTGGGCTGCCTCGGGAAAAGCGGAGGTCCCTTGCCCCCTGAGCACTCCCTTCTAGGAGGAGAAAAAAGGAGCTGAGACAGGCATGCCAGTTTAGTCTTCCTAAATTTGCTCACCAGATTAAACCACTCCGGAGGGTTAGGAGTGGAATCCCTCAGCAGTGGAATCCCTCCACAGCGAAGAAAGCATCAGGAATGGGGAAGAAGAGGTCCCACCTAAAAGTTACTGCCGCCCACAGGCTTCTCAGCACTTAGATGCATGAACTCACTCAATCCTCATAACCACCCCGCAAGACAGGTACCACCTGTCCCTGTTTTGTAGGTGAGGGAGTAGGCAGAGGAAGTTAAGTAAACTGCCCAAGATTTCACAGCTGTATGTGGTGGGACTAGTGTTCAAATTCATCAATCTGACTAGTGAAGGAAGGACAGTGAAAGAAGGAGGAAGAGGAAGGAGAGAGGTAGTGAAAGAACAGAGTAAGCAAAGGTTATTAGCAGCTGTCACCTCTGGAATAACTAGCAAGATTAAGTTTATTCCTTTATAGTTTGTGGTATGTAAATATGGCCTCAGCTTCCATCTTCCCAGGCTCAAGAAGGACTGCACAGAGCTACTCTAAATTTTGTATTTCTGTTTGAAAAGAAAAAATTATTCTCCTTGGGTGCAATGAAGCTTTATCTTTATTTTTGTAGAGATCATCTCTGACATTAACAGGTCACCAAAGGATGCTGTTACTCAATTTACAAGACAAAATGTTCCTTTCATTGTGAGTTGTATTTTTTTTTTTTTTTTTTACCCAGCAGGTTTCCTATTTCAGAACCATCAAGCAATCACCTGATTCTAGGGATTATTAATCAGCGTTGTCATCCTTAAAAAGCTCAAAATTTCATCCTGTACTTTTGTTTTCATAATGAGCCTACTGCAAAGCAAGCTCACAGAAATGCAAAGGAAAGCTAGACTCTAGTGTAAGATGACTGGAATTTGGCTCACCTCACAGGCCTGAGGTAAACATTGCTTACCACGAGACCTTCTACAAACTTTCCAGGGGTGAACTGGTTAGACAGTAGACTTTGCTGCAGACAGAGTCCAGCCAGAGAAGGACATATTAATTCTTTTAAGACATGAGATCCAGGTTGTTTTCGTTTGCTAAAGGTTGCCAATGCATATACCAGAAATGAATTGGTTTTTACAATGGGATTTATTAACTTGTAAGCTTACAGTTCCAAGGCTGAGAAAAATGTCCAAATCAAGGCATCAGGCAAAGCTCTCTCCCCAAAGGTTGGCTGCCAGAGACCCTGGACTCCTGCTACATGGCAGGGCACAGTGGCAGCTTTGCCGGTCAACCCTCCCTTCTCCTCTGGACGGCCTCCCTTTTAGCTTCTTGCTCTCCTGGCGTTCTCTCTGCTTAGTGGGGTCCTCTCTGTCTCTGCAGCTTTTTCCTGTGTCTGCAGTTTTTTATTCCTCCATTTATAAAGGACTTCAGTAAGAGAATTAAGATCCACCCTGGCCCTACTGGAACAATCTCATCAAATGGCCCTTAACTGAATCTAATCTAGTCAAAGGTTCACAATAGGTTCAATTTAAGAACATAATTTTCTGGTATCCACAAAAGACTCAGATGAACACACAGGTGTTCCCTGAATGGCATGCTACTAACTTTCATAATGATTTATAATGTTGAAATGCAGAGCATTACAACAAGGAAGTCTCTTGAAGTGTGCAGGGAAGGAATATAAGCTGCAGAGCTAAACACCTGTGGCACATCTCACAGTGGATGGAGAAGTGATGGTGGGAGTAGAGAATGGAGCTATGAGCAGGGGTAGTACAGAGACTCAACCACCTGCTCCCAGACCTAAGGTGGATATAATTATCCAATCATGGTATTCCCTTTTTCAGCCAGTATTCAGTCAGTACTCCCCTTAGCCACTTCCACCTGATCAGAGTTGACAAGTTAGGCAAAACCTATGTACCATCCTTGACCATGGGAGAACAATATGGTTTTGATGAGGGCCTCTGAGAATTTGTTAGGGAGGAGAGAGTGGAATCAAAACAACTTTCCTGAGAGACACTGCCCTTTTCTGAGGAGAAGGCAGAGCGACAAAAAAAATAGTCTTTATATTTCACAAGGGAAACAGAACTGAACTCTGAATTCCTTTAAAAGTCATCCTTGGACCTGAGGTTTTCAGGGAGCAAGTGGAAGCAGTTGTAAACTGGGAGGTGGTCCCAGTGTTCAGACTTGCTCTAATACGTGGAATGTTCATTCAGTAAATAGTTGTAAATGTTTTTTTTTTTTGTGCCAGGCATGGTAGAGGGCTCCTGAAATAAAGCAGTGAGCAAGACAGGCACAGGCCTTGCTCTCACAAAGCTCTTCTGAATTTCCTAAGGAAAAGGAGGTAGGGGCAATGCCAATGGTACTCAAATGTCATTTCGAGCAATAATTTCATTTACCAAGATGGCACACCTTGGGTAACTGAATAATGGAGTAAAGCATCATCAATGCTACCCAGGACCAGCAACCCCCTTCTCTGTTTCCTGTTTCGGCTGAAGGTGACAACCCATCCAGCAGCGTGGCAGTTTCTCTATCTATGTGGCCCTACAGCAACCACTCCTCTCCCCATCCCTCCCTGTTGGCCAGGAAATGTTTTGCTGTTGTGGCAGGATAACCTGATTGAAAAATTAACTGTGTCTTGGTTTCTACCCTGGCATGCTTCCACTTTGCTTCATGTACCTTACCCTTATTCTACCATTTCCCATATGGAGATTTATCTTTAACTTTAACACTAACTCTAACTCTCATTAAAATATGTTCAACTAGAGTTATGTAGACTTTACCTATAAACCACTTGGTCTTGTTGCAGGGCTTATTACCTGTAAAGTGAATTCCCTTGATGATATTAAGAATTTATATCACCTTAACAAACTCTTCAAAAAATCCTGCCAAAATTCTTATCGAAATTGCATTCAGTGTGGGGGAGAATTGGCAACTTTACATCCCATTCATGAGCATGGTATAGCTGTCATTTATCCAGGTATTCTTTCAAATTCTTTAATAGCATTTTAAAAATTCCTCCATTAAGATGTTTTATAGGTTATTTCCTAGATAGTTTCTAGTTTCTGTTGCTTCAGAAATATTTTATTTTCTATTCTATTTTCTAATTTATTATTGGTATAAACTAATACTATCGATTTTTCAAATGTTGATCTTATACATAGCAAACTTGCTTATATACAGCAACCTTTTTCTTCTTTGTCTTTTGTACCCTAAAATTTTACCATGACCTATGAAGAATGGGTGTCCTTTTCAATCATCCTGCTTGGCATTCAACAGGCCCTTCAAATCATATGCCTGTACCTTTCTTTACCTCCAGGAATTTGTCATCTAATATTTCTTTGGTTACTACTGCCCCAACATTTTTTCTGCTTTCTCATTCTTAATGTCTATTAGTTGAATTTTGGAACATCTATATTTCAAGTTTTGAACTTTTCTCTTTGACTTCCCATTTCTTTCTCTCTGTTCCTAAAGATTTCTGACTCAATCTTCCAACTCACTCTTTTCTACTACTTAGTCCATCTATTAAATTTCTTTTCACATGCAATTATATTTTCCTTATTTCCAAGCTTTTAAATTTTTTCTAGCAATTTATTCTTCTGATATCTCAAATCACTTTAAAGATATGAAAGTACTTTCACCCATTCATTCACCAAATATTTGTTTCTAGGAGTTAGGGATAAAATACTAAACAGATGAAAATTCTTCCTCTCACAGGACCTACATTCTACTGGGGAAAATAGACAATGTACAATGTACATAGATATATCAAATGGTAATAAAGTATATGAAGACAAAAATAAAGTAGGGAATGGGAATGAAGAGTGGGGGAAGGGAGAGTTGCTATTTTAAATACTTAATAATTGGAAATTTTGATTCCCAGGAGCTCCCTCCTCCCTGAGGTCTGCTCTGCACCCCAATTCTGGTGCACACACCTTTCATTAGTCTGGGCAGACTAACACCGCTGCTGTCTGTTGCTTAAAACAAGTGGGGACCAACTTGTGAGTCTGCTGCAGTTCCTCAGTAAGTCACCTGAGGAAGGCCTTAGGGCCTTTCCAAACCTTGTGTCCATTAACTTTGAGTGGAATAGCCCCAGAATCACTTCTACCTTCATGGAGACCCTCTAATGCTCCTTAAAATGCCATTCCCTCCATTCCCTCAGCTTTCTATCATTCATGGATGGAGTCCTCAAAATTTCTCACTGATAATGCTTTATCTTATTTTATAGCTCTACTATGGATTTATTCTTAATAAACTTTTTGGCATTTTAATGGATCTGAAGTGAGAGAGGAGGTGGAAGTATATGCCCAAATCACAGTTTGACCCTAACTCTTGTGTGCATATTATAAAGGAGTTTGATAATTATTTCCAAATTACCTACCAGAAATGCATTATTACCAAGTTATTCTCTCATCACCTTTATGTAAGAATTCCTGTTTCCCTCTCAGTGGGTAGTATAACTACAGTGGGTAGTATAACAATATCAACAACAGCAACAACTACATATACATAAATATACATATGTATACATTTTGCATATTTTTGCCAATATGACAAAATGTTAATAATTCCAAAATCTAGATTATGGCAATATAGGGATTTTTATGTATTATTTTTTCATGTAATTTTGAAATATTTTTAAAATGTCTTCATATTTCTATGTTTAAATTTCTAAAAAGTTTAATGCTGACCTGCGAGTATGCCAAATATCTATTAAGAAATCCTCCGTTGCTCGAAGCTTGACAACTACTGGTATTTGCTTTCATTTTCATTTTTTCTTTTTTTTTTTTTTTGGTTACATATCCCCCCCTTTCTGCTTGTTCTTGCTGTGTGTTCGTTTTTTGTGTTCTTCTATATCTGCTTTTGTCTCCCCCTGTTGTGGTGACGTGCCGAGTCAGCTTGCCGCGCAGGCGGCTTGCCCCGCTCGAGGGCGGCTCTGCTCTGTTTCGCAGGCGGCTCTGCTCCGTTCGTGGGAGGCTTTGCCCTTCCCATGGTGGCTTGCCCCCTCAAGGCGGCCTGCCTGCTCGGAGAGGTCCCCGGGCACCGAACCTGGGGCTTCCCATGTGGTAAACCGGTGCCCTATCCACTGGGCTACAGCCGGCCCCCTGCTTTCATTTTCTGTCTCTTTCTAGTTCTCCCACTCTGTCTCCCTTTTCCTGTTTCCCAAGCCCAAAAACAGGAACTCAAAAGCAAATGTCTCCTTATTTGGGGCATTATTTACCCAATTTTTCTGCAGGTAACTGAGTACCTACAGGTTAAGCAAGTTTGTAGGTAAATTCAATGAAGGTCTTTGTTGCTAGTGTTTCTAATCTAAACATAGCTGCTGCTCTAACTCACCAGAACATTACACTGGGCACAGGTGAAAAGAAAGCAGAACAGCTTTTGCAATAGTGGAAAAACTATTTGTAGTCAGAAGACCTGGATTCAAATCTTGGCTCCATTTTTTGGCTGTATGATCTTGGGCAAGCCACTGCTGCCTCAAGGGAGCTAATATATTGATGATTAATATCATTAGTTTTTCACTGATTAACCTTCTAAGCACAAAGCAGTCTATAATAGATAAGGCCCTTCCACCAAACTGCTTTGGCAATGCTCTCTTATGCTTCTGTTACTGGAGATGATGAGGACGTGTGTCCTCATTAACCCAAAGGACTAGCTGTCTGGGACTATGACCAGTTAGGACACGGTAAGGTTATGTAAAATGGATTTACCGTGAGAGACAACAGGGACTTGACATTTAGCCCGATTCATCCACAACTTGCTTTCTATCCAGGCCTTACAAGTCTGTAGAATACAACAGACTTCCTTTGACCACACCATTGTTTTTGCTTATTTTACAGATGTGAATAGTAGTCACTGGTACTGTGGATACAACGGCATTGACAAGAGAAAAATGGATACAGAATTCTGTCTGCATCTGTTTGGATTTGAAAGTACCATAAACTTGTGCATCTGCAAACGTTTTTACAGGAAGAAGAATAAATCAATTTAATTTGTTTAGGCTCCTTTCCTTAGCCTTTTTGGGCATATTTGCTGTGATCACAAATATAGATCATTAATAACAAATTCTGAGTGGTTTTTGGTCCAAAAGTTTAGTGTTTTCACTCCTTACTTTGCAGTTAAAAAAGGTTATTGGGTTTGGAGGCTAGTCTCCAAGAACTATCAATAATGTAGCTCTTTACTTCATTTATACTTATCTTGTGGTGGTTTGAGGCTCTATGTACCCCAGAAAAACATATTCTTCAATCTAATCCATTCCTGTAGGCATAAACCCATTCTAAGTAGGTTATGAAGCTACTTCAGTTAAGGTTGATTCACCTGATTCAGAATGAGAATTAATCCTATTATTGGAGTCCTTTATAAACAAAATGAGTACAGAGAGAGAGAGAAAGCCAGGGAAGTAAGACACTGAAAGCAACAAAACCTGGAAGAGAAGGGAGAGACCAGCAGATGCCACTATGTGCCTTGCCACGTGGCAGGAGCCAAGGCTTGCCAGTAGCTCATCTTTGGGAAGAAAGCATCGCCTTGATGATGCCTTGATTTGGACATTTTCCTGTACTCTAACCTTGAGAGAATAAATTCCCATTGTTTAAACCAAACCATTTAATGGTATTTGCTTTGAAGCAGCCTAGGAAATTAAAACACCCACTTACCTAATATGGGCAATATAACTAAGTGGTTAAGAGCACTCAATTCATGTCCTGACTCTCCCACTTACTAGGTATATGACTTCCAGCAGCTACTTAACTTTTTTCATGCCTGTGTTTCTTCACTTGTAAAATGGAGATTATGATAGTGTCTTCCCTCCTCAAACACTCATTTATTTTAGCTCCCCATTTGCTATTAGGAGCTCCCTATTTCCCAACATGAATTCGCAAGTGAGCTGGTTTGGCCTGCTTTATATTTAGTACCAACCTATGAATGGATGGGCCTTGAGCCAGATGCCCACCCACAGTACAATCAGATATGGCAGGGAGAAGGGGGTTTTATAAGCTACTTTGTTCTATCTCTTCACCAAGGGCTACGGCTGTTTGGAGAAAATTCTTCATAGGCTGCATGCATTTCTGCACATCTTCTGAAAAAGAGGCATTGGCAGCTTTGTTCTGGACTGTCTTTTCAAAGACATTTGTATAGCAAACAGTCTTAGAAGATATAACGTCTACTCCAGGGGTATGAGAGAGTTTTGTTTCCTGCCCAAGATAATAATGCCCCAATTTGGGGCCAAGGTTGAGGTTTGCCAGCAGCCCCCTTCTAAAATGGGTGTTTCCTAAGCTCACGAATCCTCAGTTGTGACACAAACTTACTGTATGTGCAGCATCTACCTGGGCCAACCTCAGCATCATGGTCTTGACAGGCACTGTGATAAACCCATCTAATGTAGCCTTCTGCTCTACTTCCTCTTCTTATAAGCTTTCACCTACACTATGGATTGAATAGCTTTGAGGGGTTAGCATTAGAGTGCAATGGGAGAGGAGAGGGGAGAGTAGAAGAATTCAAAGGGCTGTGGAAGATTTCTCTTCCCCTACCCCCGGAGCAAGCCTTGGCATGACCATATTTGGCACCCATGTATACCATGGTGCTGATAAGTCAGAAAGGGCTGTCCTAATGGGATTATGTATTTACATAGCATTTAGTATCCTTGAAAGCCCTGTGTGTTTTAACCATAAGATTGGTTCATTCAGCTGCTGAGGGTCACAATGTAGCAAATTTGACAATTTGACAGTGGTACGTATGCCTCTTGAACCCTTAGTAAAACAGTCACTAGGGTTGGTTATGTTAGCCCTAGTCCACCAGCACAGCTACCAAAAATTATACAATTCTTCTGCACCGAGGCCACATAGCCAGCAGGAAGACAATGCTGCCTTGTGTTCCATTTCTGGGTAAAAACATACTGGATGCTTACGTGTGAATGCCTTAAGCACAAGGAGTAGAAAGGAAAGGTAATAAAAATATAACACAGGAGATAAGGTGAAACATTTTGCTTTTCTCTCCATTCTGCCTGGCCCATCTCTAGAAAATAAATTCTTTTGAGACATTCCTGGAGATGAGACATCATGACCTGCTGGGGGCCGAAGAGCACATTACCTGTTAAGAGATCTTCTATTTATAAATCTGTCAACATGGATATATACCCTTTGGGCTACAGGGTAGCTGGTAGCTGAAGTCACTTTGGGGGCTCAGCACTTGTTCTTTCTCTCTACTTTGGTTGTTCTAGCCTGGCTGACCACACACATATGGGAGACCTTCGAAGACCAAGATGAAAATCTTCCCATATAGTAAATCCAGCTCCTTTCGGGATAAAACATGCTGTAGTCTCCTCACTATAATGGACACTCCAGGAGGGCTGGGATTTTTGTCTAACTTGTTCAGTTATATCCTAGCAGGCACTTGGCAAACATTTGCTAAATGGATAGCAATTGGGATATGCAGTCAATGTGTAGGGTTTGATTAAAACATTTTTCAGCAGATTCAGTGAGGATGCCAGGCTGAGATGTTCTAATGTATCATTTTCATAAGCTCACTAAGTAATTTTTACTTAAAAAATTCTAAACATTTTCTTTTGGATATTATTTACTCATTTAGCTGTGGGTTGTAACCAAGCTGTTCACTTATGAATAGATTCATCCTCACTCTATTTATGCTAGAGCTTGCTTTCCAGAGAATGTTGATTTTGTAAGCTCCCCATTCCTATCCTCCTCCTGCTTCAAATCTGAATTTAAAATAAAATAAGAACTCTGACATTCTGGAATGACACCAAACTTAGGATACTGCAATATGAGGGTTCAGGGACCTTGGGTCCATGTTAAGAGGAGCAATTATTTGTTGAGGTCAAACAGCATCTTTGGGATTCAATTTTTTTTTTTTTTAATTTGGAAAGTTGGAAAAATACTACCTACTCTGCAGTTTCATTATGAAGATTAGTTAAAAAAAGAGAGCCTAATACAATGCCTAATATGTAGTAAGCACTTGATAAATGGAAACTATTCTTAAAATGTAAAAATGCATTTTTAAATGAATCTTATTAGAAAGAAATGCTGTTGTAATCAAAAGAAACCAGAGTGGCTGGCAGAATTTTTTGCCTAGAGTGAATGGCTAAGAGGACATGTCTTTTTCAAATGTTAAGACTCACCCCATTCCAATTTTCACTATAGAAATTGTATGTAGATTATATGCTAAAATTGTAAGATGAAATAAATGGCCACATTTCCACATCCCTTTCTATCTTTATTAGTGTTAGCCAGGCATGTAGCCGTTTAGTAAAATTAACACTAAGAAAATTAAATTTTACATAATTTGATTTACATAAAGTTCTAATCAGATTTTCTCCCAACCCCTTAGAAGTGATTAAGATGTTTTAAAATTTTTTTTATCTGAGCTATTTATCAATCTTTAAGAGGTAGTGCACTAAAAACAATGAGTGAAACCAAGCAAAACATATTTCCTTATGGCTCAACCAAGAACATTTTTTTCCCCAAACCTTTATCCATACACAAACAGTAGTATTGAACCTATAATTTAGACCATGTAGAGAAACCCAGAGAAAGAGGAGCAAGATTAAGTGATTTTTCAAGGTCATGTTACTTTAATTATTAGATTTTAGAGGGAAAAGGTAGATTCCAAAAATTATAAAATGACCTTGACCTTCATCAGTTATCAAAGTCTAGGGCAGATTATTAAACAGATGGCATGTAAGCAGTTAGAAAAGGAGGTACTGTGGTTTCACTAAGAATGAGTCATTTCTAGCTAACTTCATTTCCTTTCTTGATTTAATATACTAGCAGATTAGGCATTTCCATACACAGTGCATCTAATTGCAAAACATGACACAATTTCCTATGGCATTCTTTTAGGAAAGATGAAAAATCATGGGCACAATGAAATGAAATGGTAGTTGCTTAAACTGTACCTGGAGTTCTGATTAGTGGATCTAAGTCACCTAGAGGTAAGTCATCTGGTGGCATGCTGAAAAGGGTCTGTGTGTTATCCTGTTCTATTCAATTACCAATAACTTGGAAAAGCCACTAAATGTCAAAGGCATGCTTTATAAAAATTGGAATGGACAGAAAGCTAAGAGGAAGAACTCAGAATTCATAAGGACCTTTATAAGTTAAATTTAAATGATGAATGTAGTCTTTCAATTCAGTTAAGAAATTGTGTAAGTAAAGCTTAGGAGTGGAACTGGCTTCTTGGCAATACCCATTAAGTTCAGCAAGAAACAGCAATGTGATATGCTTGCATAATAATAATGGTGGTGGTAATAATGGTAATAATAATAATGCCAACATATACCAGCCATAACAGTAATGTGAGAATTACTTTCAAATTGGCAATGCCCTGAACTCTGCTCTAGTTAGACTAGTTAGAACTGTATTAACTTTCGAGCAACATATTTTAAGAGTGGCATTGGCAAACTAGAGCCAATCCCAGGCTGGTCTGAAATAGATAAGAGTTCAGGACAGTGTGAGATGTGAGAGAGGAAACAAAAAGATGGTCACATAGAAAAGACAGGCTCTTTCTGTCTAGTTTCCTATGTGAGTTATTTACAGGGAAAATCTGGGTGACACTCTTCTAACAATTAAATCCATCCCTTGTTGGCATGAGTGGCTCCAACTCTGGAAGCACTGGCAGAATGAAAATTATAAGATGCAATTATAATAGGGTGCTGGTTTACCACATGGGAGGCCCTGGGTTCGGTTCCCGGGAACCTCTCTGGGTGGGCAGACTGCTTGAGAAGGCAAAATCTGCCGTGGGCGGGGCAGAGCCGCCAGCGGGCAGAGCAGAGCCGCAGAGCTGCCCACGAGTGGGCAAGGCCACTGCTCACTGGTGAAGCTGTGCAATTACAAAAGGACTTTGACACACTGCAGAGGACATGTAGCATTGCTGTTTCTACCTCTGCTCTAAAACTGTATTTTTTCTAGCACATGATTATTCTATTAAGGGAGAATCAAAATTCTAAACCTTCTAATGCTTCTAAACAAAATGACTAATTTCTGTCTAATTTAACCCGGACATAATCTATCAGAGCACCCAGTGAACTCTTCTGAAATGAGTGGGGTCTTTGAACCCTTTGGAAACCACAAGGAATCTTCCTAAACAGGTGACTTTAATAATATTCCCATGCCTGATGGAAGGGAGTTATTGAAGAGAGGTGGGACCTCTCTGCAACCTGTCTGTGGTCCTGGGTCACTGTAGAAACCAGGCTCTGTTGAAACCTACAGGATCACTAGGAATGTAGGCAGGAGAGGGCATGGCCCTATTCCTTCCTTCCAGCAGCAGGAAGTCCAATAACCACTGTCATAAGACTGGGCTCTCTGTAGATCTCTCAGATCAAAGTTCAAGGGCTATAAAATCATATACTCAGGAGCCTATTCTAGACTTCCTTAATAGCTGTGTTCTTTACCAATAACTAAATCCTTCAGCGGGTTACATTATACAAGTGATACGATTACACAATTAAATATTAGAAATGACCACTGAGTATATCCTGTTTATTGTTTATAATTTACACAGAAAATGATGGGCTGCAGTTGTAGGACAATAAACCAATCATTACATTTAGACCTGGGCTTTTGAAAACTTGCATTCCATTTAAACAATTCATACATATTTAACAGCTTATATATAAATCCAAATCACAAATAATCTTGAGGTTAGTTAGCTTAAACAATTAAGAAACACAAAAGAAAGTCCACGTGGCTCTAACCTTAAATATCAGCATTCATATTACAAGAAATAAGAGTATGTTTAAAAAAAATAAAATTATTAGGACAAGTCACTTAACATATATATAAAAGAAATAAGGGAAACAATATTTTATTAATATTCATACTTATTTCTAATTTACCTTATATATTCTTAACTTTTTCAAAAGGATCCTAGATGTGATCAAGTGGTATTTTGGTGTCTAAACTTGTCAAGCTTCAGCTTATACCAGCTTGCTACCATGAAAGTCCTAAAACCTCAATTTTCTTTATAAAAATGTTTAAGTCAACTCTTTTTCAACTTTTCTCCTTCATAGCAGCTATTTTATAGATAATAGGGAGTCAAAAATGAAGGAGTATAACAGATGGAAAGCAAAAAGTACAATAGCTATCTTATGTTCAGCTCTCAAAACTAGTGGTTGAATTTGGAACCAAACCTTCTAACAACTGGCAGCAACAGCTAAATCTTAACAGGCAAATAAGAAATATTTTCTTTGGGACAGTTGCTATCTCGGAGAAGAAAACCAAGGTCCCTTCACACTGCCCTAAATATAATGTGTGGCTTATTACAAACAGAAATCTGTAGCAATGTCAGTTTAACCATTGTGTCACAACTGATCAATATTACTTAAAAGGAAACCAAAAAACAAACAAAAAACAAACAAAAAAATCACACCAGCCACGAATTTCCACAATATACACATGAGAATTAATTTTAATTTGATTTGACTCCTTGACACTAACTGATCAACGAAATATGGTATGGAAAGGTCACAGAGTAGAAAACAAGCGAAGATTAGTTTATACAACAGTGCTATATACATCAGAAGGAAAACATGCTAGCTAATGCAATATTAAGGCCTGAATATAAGCATCTCCATAGTCACAGAAGCTCCAAAGAATCCCTAAAGTACAAATTCACCACATTACATGCATGCAATGTTCAGTTTTGTTTTACCCATAGAAGGATATGTAGTACTTTGTTGTAAATACCAGACACATTTACAATATATGCAAAAATTAGAATGCAAGTGTTATGTTCCTCATATTTAAGCCTCAAATATGCCAACAGTGAAAATTCATTTATTTTTAAGAATAGAGAAAAGAGATGGAATATAAATACTCAAAGAAATTACACAAATAAAATGTAATTCTTCATTTCGGAAGCCATATACATATTCCTTTTATGTGTCCAAACTAAATTACTGATTGATGTAACACTTGGATAGATGTAAAGTCACTAAGTGCTTTACTATTTTTACTTGCTCAAATGTGATACTCTAACACCCATCATTCTCTAGTGTTGATACCAAATCACATCTGCAAGTTAAGCAGTATGTCCATGTTTGTACATACTTGCCTTCCGAGTGTGATCACCTAAAGACAAAGCTGTAAAATCTGAGTTTGGAGTTACTAAATTACAAAGATGATTCTGTGGGTCAAACTTCCCATAAAAAGAATAAGGAAAACTGATTCCCTCACTTTTGTACAAGTTTGTGAGAAGAACTATTTTTGAGAGTAAATATAAGGTTAGACTCTCTTCTCTTTAAGGAAATAAAAAAACTGTTCAGTCACTAGGCAATCACCTCATCATTGACTCCCTTTTTAGCCATGGTTAAATTTGGTTTAATTTGAAACTACCTATTTTTATTTTAGTTGAAGGTGAATAATTTTGCCAAAATAATTTAGTGTAAAGAAAAAAATGCTGGTAATGTGATATGAATAATCCTTGTTCAGGAATACTTTAAAGGTATAAATAACAAAGCAAAGTTTAGATGTGTTGTAAAAAGTTATGGTCAAATCTGTCCTTTATCCCATCAATTTTATGCTTCATACAAATCAGTACAATTAAACTTCTGTTTTTTAAGGGTTCAGATTTTCCTTTGGGATACAACAGAATGAGTTTTGAGCACTTTATGCAAGTTTTCAGAACTGCCAAAATATTCTGGACTCAAAATTACTTTAAATTAACTATTTCCAATATTTATCAAACAAATGTGCCATGTATAATTTTAACCAAGTAGAAACAGGTTGGATAAGAGCTTAGGAAGGATTTTATAAGGACATCTAATTACCAATCACCGAGCATACTAGATTCTTCATGTGCTTTACTAACCTTACGTTAAGCACTAGCCATTCAGGGACATCCACCATTTTATTAAATAATTTTACTACCTAACCATTTCAGAGAAAGTACATCTAAGATTTTAAAATTTTGTGATGTTCTGGTCAGAATTTTAGTCTTTGTTAGACATAATGAAAAGCCCTAATTTTCAACAAAGATGGAAGAGTGGGCAACTTTCTAAAAACCACTCAGAATAATGAACCAAGAAGTTCTGATGTAGCAAAAGGAAAGGTACCAATGAAAAAGTAGGCTTTAGAATTCTTTTTATTTCCAATTAAGCCAAATTGTGCTACTGTTGTGATCACAAAGTCTTCACATTTGATGCAAATAGAAAAGCTTAATTATAATCATTTAGTGGCAGTAGTTTAGACAAAACCAATAATGTGTGCCACAGAATAATTATTTCTTCTGGAGAGTTAACTGATCAGCTTGACTTTACAATTAATATCAACATATTCAAATAAAGAAAATGGATGCACTGTTTCAACATTCAGTGTGAAAATGTTTAGTACTTTCTGCAAACCTAAATTTAGTTTAGAAAGGTTAATATTCTCCTTCTAAACCACAGCATTTACTATATATAGCATTTTTAATATATTTATATATAATTATTTGCACATGAAATTTAGAAGGTATTTGCAGATTTACTTCTGATAGACTGATTGATCTCATTTCAACTGTTAAAGTTTAGGGGGCTTCTGCAGTACTGTCGTTTGAAGGTGGGGAATCATGATCAGGCTCAGAGGAAGCAGTTGCAGATGCTTCAATAACTGCAGGTGGGAAATGACGACGGCACACAGGGCAGGTTCCCGACTAGAGGGGAAAAAAAACACATTAATAGCAAATGGAATGTTTTAACTGTCAGAAACAAGTATCTTAGTAACAAAAAAATAGTATCATAATCTTAAAAAAAAATTAAATAATTTAAAAACA
The DNA here is from genome assembly GCA_004027955.1 of Chaetophractus vellerosus. Classification (NCBI taxonomy): domain Eukaryota; kingdom Metazoa; phylum Chordata; class Mammalia; order Cingulata; family Chlamyphoridae; genus Chaetophractus; species Chaetophractus vellerosus. The sequence goes on along the minus strand of PVKH010001144.1, from coordinate 8,380 downwards.
TAAATCAAATATACTTCAAACCCACACAATATAGAAAAAATGTATACTATTTCCCCTTCGCTCCAATCAGACTCTAGTTCTTTGATGGTAAACAATGTCTCTTACTCATGTCTATCTTTCAGATCACTCATCTATCACTTAGTAAATCTCAATTGAGAACCTTTTATGCTCCACGCCTGGCCCAGGTGCTGCTGTAGATGGTGAGCAAGGAGATACCACCGAGGTCACAGTTTAGCTCAACAATACCTGAACTGTTATTGTTTAATCTATTATGCATATGCTAGATAAACCATACATCTAATTAATTCACATATTTATCTCACCATATCATTTCCCCCAGGAGTTACTCATCTATACTAAAACCTCACTTTAGTGTAGCATGGACATTATCAAAGCAGAGGGGCTTCACACATTCTTTATAAGCCAAATAATTACTTTTAAAAATATTATGGAGAGTTAGATGTCTTCTAAATGGTAAAACAAATCAACCATAGACCTGGGAGGGAAGCTGGGAGCAGTTATACTGGGAGTACATTTTAGAACCAATGGAAGATTACAGAGATATGTCATTTGGTAGTTAGATTATCCCCTTGCAAATCTGTTATTTTCCCTGAAGAGCTTTCCCTGACAGAAGGGAAGCTGAAATCATGCTGTTGAAGGTGACAAAGAAATACATTTTGGGAATTTTTTTACACGAAGCTGTTCCCTGACAGAAGACTGAAGGGATAACCCTGGGTTATAGCAAAGTCAATTACAATTCAAGGCCATACAACTATATATATAATATATACAGTTCAAGAATTTTATTCAGCAAACATTTTACTGTGAACTTATCATGCAGACCAGGCCCTAACCACAATATTTTAGAGTCAGGAAGATGAGTTCAATCTTGATCAACCGTTTATGAGATGTGTTATTTTGGACAAGTAACAATAATTGGAAAATGGGAAAAATGACACCAATATGTCTAGAATTAATGTGTGGATCAAATGGGAAAATATACATGAAACATCTAAGAAAGTGCCTGACATACAAGCAGGCACTCAAAAAGCTGGCTCCTTATTAAACCTCTGATACTACTGTGGGAGTTTTTAAAAAGGAGATATTAAGGACAGAAAAGGTAGAATTTAAGCTGATTTAGTATTACAGATGGTAGAGGGGGAAGATGACACTAGTGTAAGGAAACATGAGCATAAAGTACAGAAGGAAACATCTGTGGAGATGAGTTGGGGCCTAGAAGGCCTTGAAAATCAAGAAAGAAACTTTAGACTATTCCCTAAGTAACTGGAGGTGCCTCTCTCTCTTTTACTGGAGGTATGGAAATAAGGTAGGTAACTACTGTGGTAGTTAAGGTAACAAAGTGATGAAGGCCTGATTTATAGGAGTAGAAATGAAAAGAGAGAATATATCTGACAGACTCAGGTGTACCGAAAATTGCTAAGACTGGATTGCTTTTCATTTTGTGTCATCCCACTAATTTTAATAACACCTAACAGGGGCTGGCTGTAGCCCAGTTGGTAGGGTGCCGGTTTACCGCATGGGGGGGCCCAGGCTTGGTTCCCGGGGCCTCCTCGAGCGGGCAGACCGCCGCAGGCAGGGCAAAGCCGCCACAGACAGGGCAAGCCCCTGTGAGCTGGGCAAGCCCCCGCGAGCAGGCAGGCTGCAGCACGGTGAGTTGACTCGGCAGGCCGCGGCACGGTGAGCTGACTCAGCGGGTCGCCGCACAGGGTGGGGTAGACAAGCAGACACGAAAGAACACAAGAATGAACACAGCAAGAGCAAGCAGAAAGGGAGGGGGGGATATGTAATAAAATAAAAAACAAAACAAAACAAAAAAAAAACACCTAACATTACTACTACTACCATCACTACCACATACAGGTACTGAAAGTTCTTTTCCATTTAATTCTCATTTTAATTATTACTAACTTTACTGCTACTTTATCTACACAAGTGTTTACTGTGTGCAAGGCACTATGCTAAATCCATTGTTTGGATTATCTATTCCACCACTTATGAGGTAGGGTACACATTGATATAGCTATCTAGGCTATATCAATACAATGCCAAATAAATAGGTTAAGAAAAATCTTCTGTAGTACTAGTTCTCAAAGCAATTTTTAAAAAATAATTCAGAATCCAGGATTACGTGCCTCAATTCAGAACACCAGAAGCCTCATAAGTCTTGAGAACACATGACTGCCATGCAGGCAATACTCACCAAATAGTGATCATGTTGGTACATGTTGTTTATTTGAAGATTGCTGGCTGGTCTTTGTAACTTATAGCATAACTGAAGTGTTTATGATTTTGTTTTTAATGCATATTATAAAGTCTCTAATTTCTAATAGTACATTTGATCTGATAGGGTTTTTAACATTCACTAAGTGTTCATTATTTGCCAGGCAGTTTGGGTTATCTCATTTAGTCCTCACAACATTATACAATTTAGATATTTCCCAAATGACAAAGTTAAAAAGAAAAAAACAAGAAATCAAAAATCAAAATTTGATTTAATGTACCAGCAATAATCTATTATACCACTATTTGCTGTTGACTTTAGCTCAAATGAGCATAACTTTTATGTGCTCCACCAATCTAACTCTACAAGTATTCTAGAACAATCTTCTAAAAATAATGTGTAAACTTAATGTAATTACAATTAGAATACCAAAAAATTCTTTTTTTTTGGAGAGAAGCAAAACATAATTTTAAAGTTCAAATTGAAAAATAATAGACATGGAAATTATGAAAAATAATAGGTATAGAAAAAATATAGTATAGTCCTATTAAAAATCCCAATTCCACAGCTATTAGTATATATTTAAATCAACTGGGAATACGCCTGATTTGGGAATTCTTACTGAATTGGATGTAAATTCAAAAGGAAATTCAATAGGGGTCTATGCAAAAATAGTGTTCACAGAGAAGATTTTGGTCAAACTCACTCTTTTATTTCTTAAGTTATTCAAATATGCTTAAAATTATTGGGTAAATATTTAAGGGCAATATATAAAAATTGGAATAGATGGTACCTGGTAGGTTATTAAATAGCCATACAAATGTACTCTCAAATGATTAGAGGAGTAAACACAATGATGTAAAACACATGGTGGGTAGAAATTTAACCTAGCTGATGGGATCATGATAGTAAATATAAAATGAAACCAAGCAAATATTTATGGAGAATTATATTATGGAGACTATCCTTCCCAATCTTGATGTTCTTGCTCACTCCCATACAGCTTTTCAGAGAGAATGGGATACTTGTACATTGTTACCAAGTTTGAGTAGTGTCAAAAGCTTCTTTGCTTTATGGTAAATCTGTACACATTAGGAGCAACAAATTTTTAACACTGAATTAAAAAGTACTATAAATATGTAGCTAAGTACAATAGGCTTAAGAGACACTGCTGTCATCGTAACTGTAGGATAAACTATTAAAATATTCATTAAACAAAAAGTAATCTTACAACTCACCTTCTGTAGCCAAATTGATACACAAGGTTTGTGAAAGAAATGATGACAGGGTAACTCTGTTGCTATATCATCCTTAATATACTCACTGCAACAGATCGGACAGCACTGTTCTTGACCGATAGCTGAAAACAGCAAATGATTTAGATATATCAATCACATAAAATTCAGTTTTAATAAAACTGAAATAACATATTAACTCAAAGACAATACCTATGAAAGACAACAGAACCTGACTTTGATTAACTTATTGGCAAGCATGCTTCTAATATATCACAATTTGCAGTATGATAAACATTGCTTTTGTAGAAAAATTGGGTAACATTTGTCCCAGACTATTACTTCATAAATTAAAAATATTATTCTTTTGGGTGAGTTTTTAATCAGAATTTGGTTATTATAGAAAATCTAATGAAAGTTTCTAATATTCCGTAATTCATCTTCTAGGTGAACTGATAATATACGAAGCATGCAATATGACATTCAACATTTGAGATCAACTTTGCCCTTACCAGTGTGATCTTCAAGAACAAGGGTTTCTGGGAGACCATCAATGCTTTCCTTACTGGCTGGTGGATTGGCCACCTCAACATCCACAGCAAGAGACTCTAAATGTGCCAGGGCAGTCTGAAAAAGAAAAAAAAAATTAAAGTTCTTTGTTAGAAAAAAAAGTTTTCTATCTGCCAAGAGAAGCATTATTCCTTCCTGTTGGTTTCCTCTGCTTCAGTCCCTTGCCTCCTTCCAAAGGAATTACCACCACCACTATCATACCAAAACATCAAAAACATACACATAAAAAAACACAACCAAAACCCTACTCTTCAAAAGTACAACAAAACTATATCTTGCCTCAATAACCATCCACTTGCTCATTCTATTTATATTTTCAGAGGAATGTTACTGCTTCCAACATATGAGTTCCTGGTATGGACTCTATAACATAAAAGTACGCAAAGAAAATAGAAACACTTTGAACAGGTATACCTCAGGAAAGACAAAATGTGGCTAGGATTATTTGACATTCAAGGTATAGAGGCAAAGAATGCATTCCTAAATGGTTATATCACAATACTACATTACAGATCACAAATATTACTAGGTTACATGGGTTGTGAACTTCAGTTAGGGATTCAAATGTTTGTATGAAGTTACTGTTCTAACAAGGATGGATGGAAATACCATCAGATCATATGACCATCTATTATGGAATCACTCTCATCCTTTTTGGATTGATTAGCCTGTTTGGCTCCATAAGATTAGAACTGTAGGTAGTATACATCTATCTTTTTTTTTTTTGCCTTTTACCATTTGTTCAATTAAATGCTTTAAAAAAAAATTATGCAGTTTTATTGAGATATAGTCGCATATCATATGATCCAATTATATGCTTTTAATGCACATGCTGATTTCTGTCTGATGATTCCTCTCCATTTAAATCCTACAAATTCTTAAGGGCCTGGGTAAATGCTGTCTCTTCAATGAAGCCTATGTCAATGGTCTCAGATCACACTGTTATAGTTCTTCTGAAATGCTAATATGCTCAAAGGACTAGTATTAGACAGTTTAAAATTAGTTAATATTATACCCTAATTAGAGCATCATAGGAACATAGAACTATAATCTAGCCTAATACTTCTTTGTTCATATGAAAAAGTTGAAAAAAATTTGACAAGTATCAAAACCAAGCCTCCCAAGAAGCAGGAAAATTCTGTCCGATAGTTCAACTGTGTTCTTGTGGATGACAAAATCTTTTGTATACTTCTCAGGACCTGACATTGATATTACAGCAACAAACCATGTTTTTCCAAAAACAATCTGAGATAACTTAGAGGCGAAAGCAAAATCGACTAGAAAAGGAGGATGTAAAATGCTCATCATAAGAGTTAATAAATACAGTTAATAATACTGAACATCAAATTTGGCTCTGGGTTTGCTGAGAGACATTGCAAAAAGAGAAACAGTATGCCAGTAACTGATTTATTGCTTCCCAGCTCTAATAAATCATCCTCAATTTCAGCGCTGTGAAAACAGATCTGGACCATTTAAAATTTTTCCTTTATCAGCTGGCACAATCTTAAGCTTTCTGTAGAGGGCATTTGAGACATGGTAGTAGGAAAGGACTTTGCTTCCTGGTTTTAATGGGTTTGACAAGCCCCTGCAGTGTAAGGTTTCCCCATAGTCTGGCTCCTGCAGTACAGAGGGGATGCTCTAGCACTAGGCTCCTACAGTGTGTATATCTGGGGGCTTCTCTACCACCTGGTTCCTCTAAGTATATGGTGTCCAGCAGCTTCCCCTGGCACCCGCCTTATGTGGTTTTGCAGCTGAGGGCTTCCAGTTAGTCACTGCTCTGTGAACAGAGCATTAATTTCTGGCAGGTTCTGCTGGCATGGTACCCCAGCCATTTCCTGCTACTCAGGAAGCCAGAGCAGTGTCCTCTCCAATGAGGTCTGGATCTCAGCCCTGGAGAGTAGGAAGACTGTGCTGTATCTTAGCCTTCAGGCTGTTCCTTATATCTGCTGTTCCTATATTCTTTAGAGCTCTCTTTTCTTCCTACTAGCCAATCTGTCAACACTCTAATCTCCTGTTGTAGTTAAATTTTTTTTTACTAAACTTCACCTGTTCAAATTATTGTGTGGTTTCTCTCTCCTAATAAGCCCACACTGACACAGAATTGGTAGCAGGCGTGGTCCCAGGACATAGACCTGCAAGAATGGGCACTGGGGGTTGGTTTGGCTGGGCCTTTAGACATGAGCTCAGTGTTGAGCTCCTTGACAATGAGAAACGAGATGCTAGTAATCCATGATATGCAGCAGCATCGCAATTAATCAAGCTATTACCTGTAGCTGACTGTGATGAAGTGCCAACTAAAGCATAAGTCTTGGAGGCCCAGGTGGCTGCTGCACTTGACCTGATAGCAGTAATGATGATTAGAAAAATTGTGGAGCGGGGGAGCAGATGTAGCTCAGTGGTTGAGCACCTGCTTCCCACGTAAGAGGTCCTAAAAAAAAGTTGTGGAGTGGGATGGGTTCTTGAGAATGCAGAGAGAACCTCTAATTTCAGAAACTTAATATTTAATTGTGTGGACTGCTCAATTAAAATGAGAGTTGAATTCTCAGTCTTCCTAAGTTTCTCAAAAGTTAGAACATTAACTGGTAAAGAATAAGTTTCTGAAACTTGGAATGGAGAAATCTGGTTGGAGTCAGATGAAACTGATACATCTTGAATTCCCAAGTCACTCTGATCCCCCTTTTACCAGTGAAAGTAGCTTACCCCCCACAAACTAGCCTTCTGCTTGAAAACCCTGTAATAACCTCCCCTGGAGTACATTCCTGTTAGTACTTTTATGCCCAACAGCTGAGGTTAATAGAAAACTACAACAGCCAAAAAATAAATAAATTAAAAAAATAAAAGGCAGGACAATCGAGCTTAGGGCAGAGAAAATATGGATGGGTTGTGGAAGAAGGAAGCACAGTTACCGAATATGGCCTTGTGATCAATTACAGAAACAGGGACTAGTAGGCTTTGCATATTTTTAATTTGCTTATTAATATGTGTTTTTTTAATATGCTAACCATTTTCCTCTCTCTGCTTCTTAACATTTATATTTTATATGCCTGTTCTTGGCAGTTAATTTTATAGTTTAGTCTTTAGATAAGAGAATATTTAGTGGTTCTGTGAATGAATTTTTAGAGTAATTAATATAACCAGTGATGGGCATGATTCTTGGGGCTATATGTCTTCTCATTCTGGGGAACGGGTGAAAACTTCATCACTTGTAAGAGTAACTGTATTGTGTCAGGTGGAAATATAACTTTTTATTGTTGGATGGGAATTCGAATGTATGTAGAAAGGTACACTGGGAGCCAAGTAGTCAAAGAGGAAGACTGTACTAGTTATTGATTTATTGCTCCTCAGATTCAAACTCACTAATTTTGCCAGCTCTATGAAAATGGAACTGGGCCACTCAAATATTTTCCTTTTTGACAGTTGGCATTATGTTAAACTTTGTTCACAGAGGGCACTGGAGAGACACTGCACAAGAAAACGCGTATTGTTTCTTAGCTTTGAAGCTTGGCAGGCTTCTACAGCACGTGTGGCTTTCTCTAGCACTAGGCTCCTGCAGTGTACACAGCTTCTTCGGCAGCTGGCTCTTGCAATGCATGTGGTCAGCGGTTTTCCCCAGCACCATCTTGGAAGGTTTGTAATAGACTGCTTCCAGTTAGACACCTCCTTATGAATGGTTTTCTCTGGCACCCTGGAGGGCAGAGTTCTATCAAGTTCCATCAGCACAGCAACCATAGTGACTTCTTGCCACTCCAATCCCATGTTACAGGGATAAAATATGGAAGGAAAGAGCCTGTTATTTGTTCCTTTCTTTCTCATGTAACTATAACCATAAAGGGCCTCTAAATCCATGGGTATTTCACTAGATAGACTCTGTTTGCAAGAAATCATTTCTGCTACGGTTAAATAAAAGAAGGGTTACTGTATTATGCGGTAACTTTCATCTTGAGAAGTTATTTCAGGCTAAATATCCTTCAATATGTATTTGCCTTATGGGTTCATGAGCTTTCTGATAATTATCTGTACATTTGCAATGCAAATAAATGCCTGGAACATCATATATGTAAAAATAATTTATTTCTTTGGTACTTAATTACATTTAAGGTGATCTGGTCTGACTTACAAGCAACAAGAGTAGAGAGACCATTTTTGTACTGCTATAAAAATCTATCTGCACCTTTAGGCAATTAAATATATTTTTAGTCCAAGTATCAAAAAGACTGAACAGGGGCCAGCTGTATAGCCCAGTGGATAGGGTGCCGGTATACCACACGGGAAGCCCCGGGTTCAGTTCCCGGGGACCTCTCCTAGCGGGCAGACCACCTTGAGAAGGGCAAGC
>PVKH010001143.1:0-32036 GCA_004027955.1 Chaetophractus vellerosus | reverse complement strand
AAAAGCTTTAGAGAGCAAATGGAAGACTCTCGACCACCCAGAAAAGCTCACTTAACCAAAATGAAATTTTTTCTGAATTTCCTATCATGATAGATAAGGTTTTATGGTATAACGAGTTCTTTCCCCCTACCATTGGCTCCATACAGTTAAGCTTTAGTTTGTTAATTGTAATATAAAAAGCAGGCACAAATATACACAAATTAGTTAATAGAATAAATTGCTTTCAAATAAGATTTTAGAATTTAATTGGTCTTCTCCTCTCCCTCCCCCCATACAATCTGATAGAGAAGATACTAGAATATCCATAGAACAGGTCTGCCAAACACCCTTGTCTCTCCCTATAGTACTCTAAAACCTGGCAGCTAGAACTGATGGAACACACAATTTATTCTTTTTTCTTTCGGGTTTTGTGTGTGTGTACATGTTTCCCTCAAGCCCCTAAAAGAACTAGAGACTACAAAACCTTTGAGAAAGGGTTGAGTTGAATATTTCGATAGGATCCAAAAATACATTACTTTTTCTTTTTATGGTAAGGGATTACAGAAATTAAAATGTGTTTCTTTTACATGGATATCCATTTTCACTCATGTAAGTAGGAAAACACAAATGGCTCGCTCCAGGGTCTCCCACCAAACCAAACCACTACACACTGCACATTCTGCGTGACTGCTACATCAATAAACTGCCCGCAGATTTGTCCTTGTCATCCAAGATCAATGCTCATCCTTTTATGATTCTCCGACTATTACACATTCAAGCAAGGTAGAGGGTCTGGCCACATTTCATCATTTCAAGGAACTGCTTTGCCATGTCCCACTTTCTCCCCTAATTTCAGAGGCTCACAATCAGCCTTCTCTTCCTCCACAAACTTATTAAGAAAGTACATGAAATCATTCTTCCTATTGATATTCATAAAAGCCATTTTAAAAGAGAAAAGCAAACACTTGGCATCCCAATCACCAAATATTTCTTTAGTGTTTCACGTGGCGCAGATGTGTGAGGCGGAAGACAGGGTTTACCGCAGGGCTTTGCAAGGTGAAGAGACACTGACCTTCCGAGACGCTGCTCTGCAGGACACTGTAGTTTGCTGAGAAGCCTTCTTTTGCGATTGCACTGTCAGTGTAGAAAACCATGGATAGAATGCCTGATGAAGAACGGATCCGACCTGGTGTCTGCTGTCCACAGAAGCGCCCAATGTGAGGGCCAACTGGAAAGGGGAAAAAGCAGACAATGTCACACGGCCTTTCCGCTACAGCAGATGCAAACATGGGTCCCAGCAGACCCCAGATGTGTTTTCTAGTGCAATGCAAGTCTTCCCCAGTTAATTAGTTTGCAGTGAACATATCGGGCCAGGTCTTTAAAGCGTGCCCAGACAGGCAATGACAGATACAAGCATACGCCTCTGTAAGCGTGAGGGTTCTCCAGAACAGAATTGAAAAGCTTGGTTCAATTGTAAAAAGTGAGATTTGGGCTTTCAAGTGGCACCTTGGCATTCATCTCCAAGGGCAACCTGCACACAGAGCCCAGGGATGAATGGCCCCAGCCCCTTTGTGATCACCACGTCCTCCTGCATTATCCTGCCCTAGGAGAGATCACAAGGAAGGCTGATAACCTGGGAGCCACAGAAGAAGCAAAAGTCTGCCCAAGCTCCGGGTGACCCCAGTCACTGTCGTCACTCATCGCTTAGTCCTGGGTTCCTAGTATGCTAAGCGTCACGGATCTGCATAAAGAATGGCTATTTCCTGCTCAGACTTTAATCTGAAAACAGTTTGATCATTGTAACAATTTTAGAGACTACAGATGCCAATCGTTTACACAGAATAGGAATCTGCAATCAAGATGAAATGAAAAGGCCTCTTTCTGACTCCTGTCCAAGTTTTTTTTTTTTAGAAAGTCTCCCAGACCCAAGAGATGCAATGGCATTACACATGTGTCCAATGGCCAAGCAACGGCCCCAGACAGTCATCGGACAGTGCAGGCTGGGAATAAAGTAGCACCTGAGGCAGGAGAACATTTGGAACTCCGTTGAATTTGTGTTGGTGTCAAGTTGCTATTTGGCTTAACCTAGTCACACCTTTGCTGAGAAGTGCTTTTAGGCAGGCTTTGGCAATTCATAATTGTAAGTTGTATCATGGATTGTGCAGAAGCCTCCTGGGCTTGGAGAATATTTCTCTGTCCAGATCAGCAGCCAGACAAAAAATAGTTTTTTTCATTACACATATGGCGAAAACATACCAGATGGTTTGGGCTTAGAAGGACAATCTGGTGTGGACTGTTTTCTCCTCCAAGAAATCCATGGTTCTGCGCATTCCAACTAAGAGTTACTGCTTTGGTAAAGAAGGCACAGTAGGTAGGCCTTTCCCCAGAGGGTACGGACTTTCCCCAGTGCTCCCCTTGGTACATTGGTCTGTATGTGCAGCTCAGACTCAGAAGGTGGCCGATAAGGGCTAGCAGAAGCTCAAGTGTGAGTGAAAAAGTGAACTCCACAGGTGCTGACCTGAAAACTGATATCTCTGTAGCCCCATGTACAAGCCAAGTTTCCAGTAGGTGGCTAACCTGGTTAGCTCTGGTTTCTAGAGTGCGCAGCTCCTTAGCTATCTTGGCCAGCCATCTTTAAAAAAGAAGTCAACTAAAATAAACCCTGAGTGCAAAATGGGTTCCTTTGACTATCTGGTGTCTTATGTTCTCTAGGACCACCCTAACAAAGAGCCACCAACTCGGTGGCCTGATCAACAGAAATTCATTGCCTTCCAATTCTGCAGGCTAGAAGCCCAAAATCAGGGCATCTGCTGGGCCATGCTCTATACCTGTAGCAGAGACACCTTCCTGGACTCTTCTAGCTCCTGGTGTTTGCCGGCAATCCTCTGTGTTGCTGGGCTTGGGGAGGCAAGTGTCCATCTCGCCTGTGTCTGTCTGTCTGTCTCCTCTCCCCTTCTTGCAGGGAAATCAGTCATATTAGATGAGGAATAACCCTAATCCTTTTTGGCCTCTTTTTAACGAATAATCATTATCTTCAAGGACCTTATTTCCAAACGGGATCACATTCACGAGAAAGGGAGTTAGAACTTGAACCTACCTTTCTAGGGGAAACAATTCAACCCATGCTAACTGGTAACTTTTTCTTTAAATGGCAACTTTTCACTCAAAGTAATTGATTTGACTGAATCCAAAGACTTTTCTCTCTACTGTAACCCCTCACTGTCCAGAAACCAAGCATTTTTTGTGTGTAGACTCTGCTTTATCACGAAGAAAGCAGGGAGAATGAAGAAGTATCGGAATTGATACAGATTATCTGTGAGGCTTCACAGGGTAATGGACTATGACTTTGCATTATGAGAAGAGAATTTTGTAATTTCAGCCTTCCCAGTTGGCAGAGGAAAACGTCGCAGAATGTGAAACTCTATTATTTTCTCTTCAGCTTTAATCATGACCTCAGATTCTGCTGCAACAAATGCTAGTTCCTGGCCAGATTGTCTTCATTCTGAATGAGGCCTTACCACCGATTCAACGCTTATTTTTTTCCCTAGAACATAGCATAGGCATGGGAGTATCTTTCTAGAGGCATAAACTTGCGTCTTTTCTCAACAGGGATCCTGTTTCTGGGCTGCATTCTGAAATGGGAAGCTTAGAGTCCATTCATGCTCCCTCCCCCTCCCCCCACTCCCATTTAAATTCCATTATTTTGGTTTCATAATCTTTCTAATCCCTGGGATCATTCTCTGATCACCACAGCCACTGACCTTCCCAAGAATGCAGGCGAGGAAGGGAAGCGACGATGGCCCTGTTCAAGCTCTAGCTGCCCACATCCCCTCCACCGTCACCCAGTTCCTTTGAGGAGGCTGGGAGGGGGAGACGCTTTGAAAGAGCAAACAGAAGAGAACTTGTCTAATGCAGACTCATAATTTAGAGAGTCTCCATGACTCACTGGTTTATAATGTTTAAGACATGCCTGGTAAAGCTGCCTTCTGTCCTTTAGAACATTGCCTGCGGACAGCAGCGTGCAGCTCTGTTTAAGAGCCCTCAAGATAGGAGAGTGAAAGGCTCTTCGACTATAGTACAAAGACGTATTGAATTTTCCTGAGCAGCAGTGAGACCTTAGCCGAGCAAGCTAATGCAATATTGATCTGAGTAAGAGAGGACGACGTACGCGACTCCTTCCTGCGTGTGCACATTGGTGTATTTACGTGAACACAGCTATTAGATCTCCTATTTCCCTTACTGGGGACCATCGGTTGAGGACATGAATGCAAAGTGCCTCCAACACTGAAGAATAATTTGTGTGTATTGAACATCTAAGTAACATGTGCCAAATCTTCACTTCGGGCAGAGTAGGGTTATGATGACTTTATCTTCCCAGGCAATAAGAGTATTTCTACTGTTTAAAAAATATATCCACAATAGGAAATGGTGATAGCACGTTCCTTGTAGTTTCCCACTAATCCAGGGGTTCTTAACCTTTTTTGTTCCACGGACCCCTTTGACAGTCAGGTGAAAACCATGGACCCCTTATTAAGTCCACACTATACTGTGTGTTATTTAATAAATACATCACACCTGCACAAACACGTCCCCACAGGAATAATGCGGGTTTTTAAAAAAATTTCAATTCAAGCTCACGGACCCTTTGTTAAGAACCCCTGCTTATCTCTCCAGTAGTTACAGTCCTACCTCCTAATTAGACATTTTGACATCCCACCACATTTTATTACGTGTGTGCAGGGGGGGAAGGACAATTTACTATAAAATGCTACTTTTAAAATGAGGAAGTGTGCATACGTAAACAAAAAAGGGGAATCATTTCAAAGGTTTGAGATGGACCATCTATACTTTGCTTAAATTAACAAACATTTTGGTGGAAAGTATGTGGAGTTCCAATAATAAATGCTGCTACGTTTCCCCCAGAAAAAAAAAAAAGTGCAATTTTTTTTCTATTCCTGCGGCTTCAAAAGTCTCATTTTAATATTCAAGTAAATAAAAGACAAACAGAATTCAAGCTAGCTTTTAGGAAACATATTCCTAGGACATTTTGCAATTTTTGAATGTCACTAGCGGCTACAGTTCAAGCACCACCGCCGGCCTGGACGGAGGGTTGACTGCATCTGCGCGGCTGCGGTATGAGCTAAGCATTGCTGTTTGGCTCTGTTATCCAACCCCAGCACGTGTGATATCGACCAGGGCAGCCATGGGAAGCTCATGGCTGCCAGACAATATGTAAACTTCTACAAATGACTTCAGAGTTGCTACTTGAGAACCCGTGGATCTTCAAAGCAAGTGATGGATGGAGACTTGTGATTCAAGCATGCACGCCTTGTATTTTGAGTGTTGAAGTAAACTGCTTTTCTTCAAAGTCAATCTGAATCAATGGGTAACTTTCAATTATGGAGTCATTTAATTCAATGTTTATGATAAAGGCAACATAAAATCACTTGATGGTTAAAAGCCTTCAGCGCCTTCTGGTTGTTGTTTTTGGAATGGGTATCAAAGACTAAAAGCAATTTTGCTGGCAGAGGAACTGTATGCCGTGAACTACTATGACAAATATGTTTCTAGTGCCACAGACAAAAACCCAGGAGGATGCAAAACAGAGAGACCTGTTATGCTGGCATAGGCTGGATGAGATTAGGTAAATAAGACAAATATACAAACACGTTTTTCATATTCCAGAGCCAGCTTCTCTGGGAATAAGTCAAATGCACCATGGTTTAAAATATGGGAGAACTGCAAGGTTGATAACTCCCATTGTTAATTGTTCCTCGCTTCAACTCAGTGATTTTCTAGAACCAGAAAATTACTACTTTGAAAAACCCTTGACACTAATAACAATGTGCCGCTTTCTGAAAGTATTCTAAATAAGTTGGTTGATTGTACCTCCTTTTCAGTTGTCAATTTAAATGAAAGTTCTAGATGGGGAGGCTGAAAATTTGGGTGGTGAACAAATAAACCCATTATTAAATGTTTCAACTATTGTTACAATATTATTATAATGCCGTTTTTGTAATTATCAGATTGAATATTTGGAAGTCAATCAGCATTCTGTTTGGGCACATCTCATTACTTAATGAAGGCGTTTCGATAAGATCATCAACACCCTATTTATATTGTAAAAGAGCAGAGAAGAAACTTAACATCCACTCACCCATTTACCCTGATTACAATATCAGTTTGCCCTAAACCAGTTTTTCTCCAATGATGTTTACTATTGAGGAACATACCTAAATCAAATTACGTGGATAATTTCAAAGCCCATTCAAAGACTAAGGCCATCTCTTTCATGTTATGCATGTTATTCATTTAAAATGTACTTTAAATTCCTCCAGTTTGATGATAACATATGACGTTATTTTATAGATGGCTATACATCTCTAACTACAGGGCTCCTCAGAACTTCCAAGCCGCCCTTTCTGAACTGTGTAGTGTGTGTTCTCTAGAGAAATCTTAATATTAAACCAGACTAAACGTAAGACAAGCAACGCAGCTGCAACAAATTATTTGATTTTATCTCCCTCTGTTCAGAACTTGGGTGTGCATTTTTGCTGCTCACCTTCTAACTCACAATGATTGAATGGAAGCCTTTTGTTTATGATGTTCACATGGTTCCCTCCCCATCTCCTTCCAATTTTTGCTCACGTGTCACTTTCTTAACCTGCCCATCCTTTTAAGAACTTCAACCCCCCAACACCCCTCCTCTTACCCTACCACTTCTCATCCCTTGACCCTGCTCGACTTTTTGTTTTTTCTTTTTTCAAGATCACTCGCTTCGCCGGCTAACATTCTATCTACACAATTCACTTCTTTATAATGAGCATTTTTATTGTCTGATTTCCCCTGACAGAGTTTTTTCTTTTCTTTTTCTCCCCTTGTTTACTGAGTGCCTAGAACAGTGCCTAATGCATGGTAGGGGTCCCATAAATCTACTTTTTAAATGTATGAATGAATTTAGATGATATAAACAATGACCATAAATGATCACTGAGGTGGTTTAAATTGTCCAAGATGAAAATCCTCAAGAGGGCAGACAGGAAATCTGCCTCAATTAGGAAAACCCAAACCTTCTCACTCCTTTCCTAGATTTCTAAACTTTTTGGCAGCATACAATGAATGCATATTTTAGCCTTTAAATTTTATCAGATGCTTATCCTCTCTGCATTTATACAACGAAAGGGTTGATTTAAGTGCTCTGTAAAATCCCATCCTCTGGCAGCCTATCAATTAATGACCAGTAGGTAGGTCAGTGAAATGAGCAAAATACTTCAGTCAAGAAAACTAAGTTTTGGTCCCAACTCTGTCCCAAAACTAGGTATTAAAACGTGCATAATCTTTCCCGGCTTCAGCTTCCTTATCTGTAAAATGAAGAAACTGGACTAGATAATTGCTAAGGTCATTTTGAGAACAAACATTTCATCACTCTTCTCATAAAGAGAGTTGCTTTTTTGGGCTTTTTAAAAAATGCATGAATCATGACACTTGTAAAAGAACCCTGGTACTGTCCCTTCAGGCAGTCCCCTTTTGGGGACACTTCCTGTCGTTCTTACCATCAGGGAATCCATCCCAAATTTCCAGCCGGTCATAGCGACAGAACATCCCCCCTGGAGGATTTGAGTCAGGCTCCAGGTCAAAGCTTTCAAATTCCAGGATAATCTCAGACATCTTTGGTGCAAAGATAATGTAAGTACATTCTAGGCTGTTGGGATATTTCTCAGGGAACCCGGGGGACTTTATCATTCCGCTAGGCGCTGTGTAGTTCTGGGAACATTCAGGACCTATGAGTAAAAGAGAAAAAGGTGAAAACTCCACTCCGACGGCTTCACCAAGAAATAACCTGACCAAAGGCAACAAATATTACCAAGAAAAGCCCACCATGTTAATCACTGTCCCAATCACTCATGAGTCAGCTTTTTCATATTAGTGATAGGTATGGAAAGTCAGCTTCAGATTTATTGTTTTCACCCTAGTTTTCCATTTGTGTGGAGCAATTAAAAAACGTCTGCTGTTGTAGGGGGAAAAATAACTGACAAATATAAAATCATGTGGGAACAATGAATGAGTAAGCTGCAGAAATCTCGACAGAGCCCTAGAGAAATAATTATAGCCCCTTCAAGCTTAAATCTTTAAATCTTAAGGCTGACAGGCCTTTATTGGTGAAATAGAACATTTACAAAAGCGAGCGGGTCAATTCAGTGGAGGGAGTGTGGGTTTCAGATTCCTACACCGGCGACTCCGTAACTCTGCCAGATGTGACCTATGCCTCTTTGACAAACTAAATGTGAAAGGTAATTCGTACATGTGCCCAGGGTGAGTGACTCATTCCGAGTGGTGTTGACACAGGTGTGCCGGGCAAGTGTGCTGTGAGCGGGGGGACCCGATAAAGTGTGATTACAGCCTGTGTCGCTGGAAGTCACCTAATATCAATGTTGACATCCTAACCTTCCCCAAAGTATCGGGCACTCTCTACCGTATACCATTCTAAAGTTGATATTGTGGAAACGTCAATAAGGGTTAAGAAATATACATGGATGTACACATAACGTATATATTTATGGTGTAGATAATTTTACTAACTGTTCAGTGTTGTCAAGACTTTGCAAGCTATCATGATTTGTAACTTAAAATTGGTCAAGGGCTTACACATAAGGCAAGTTGACTTCACGGCCGTGCGAATGGCCACCATTTCACTCCGTGGTACCCTGCTCTGGATAGGGTGGTATTCACTCTGCAGCTGAAACATGCTCATCCACATGGGAACCTGAACATGTCAACTCCTCACCACCACCCCGACCCAGCAGCTGCCATGATCTAAAAAGTGCTAAATTCAAGGCTCGGTGTGAATCAGAGATGATTGACCTTGAATCTCAGGATCAAATTTGGGAATGTTCAATGCAATCATTCTTTTCCTGGACCATTCAACTGAGGTTTTCCCCCAGTTTTGTGGCTCGCTCTTGTCTCACTGGGATGTGCAGGCAGAAGGGAAGGGCTCCCCGAAGTCGCCTGCACAGACTCAGCTCTAAATAAGGTAGATTGGTGAAACTATTCTTAGCTCAACATTCTCCAAAATTACCAAGCCCTTAGAGGGCCTAGTTGGTAGGCATCAATACAGATTAAATTTAACTAGCCAGGTCTCTATTTTTAGTGACTCAGGTCAGTAAGCTGAATCTCTACCTTGTTGCATCTGGCAGACTTTTGAGAAGGCAAATCCACCCTTTTCTCCTGGTGGACATATAAGATATCCTTGGCACTAGAGACACAGAGGAGGAATACTGATTAAGTGGGCTCAATGAACAGTCTGCAGAGATCTGATTTGCTTAAATTACCTTCCAAAGCCTTTTCTGGCTGGTTTACCCTTCACCAGGACAGTCTCGAATACTTCTCTATTGGTTCTGATTAAACAGTCAGCAACGTGGTGTTTTGCTACATCAATTCTAGGTGAAGGGACTCTGCAATGTGCTGTATAGTTTATAATCTGTTTCTCCATTACTGTAGTGGTTTCCAGGATGACAGTTGCTATGTCAATTGAAGTTCTCAAGTCCCAATGGAAATGTATGATAATGGGAACCCTTCAGTATTTTGTTTCCAAAATGTAAGAACAGTGACACTGAAGATCCCCAATCCTCTCTCTGGAGGAAAAAATGGTTTGAACATGTCCTTGTAAGGCAAAGCAAGCAGCATGGTCTAATGCCCATAGTAACGTTTTCTTCTTTTGAAATGAAAAAAAGTTCTCCAGGTAAGATTAAGACTTAACGAGAGGGGGTAGAGGGAAATAACAGGAATTAAGAGCATAACTTCAAAGCAGAATGCCTTCCCATGTATTTGCCATGTGCTTGTCATGTCAACTACCTTTGGAAGCTCAACCAGGCTTTCTAATAAACTTTGAGAAAATGGGGGGCTTCATGGGGTAATGGAAAGAACTGGATTGAGCATCAAGAGGTCTGAATTCTAGTCCCCCCCTTTCTACCCACCTGCTGCCTCACTCGGGATGCCACTGAAACTGTTTGGTCTTCAGATTCTGTGTATAACAAGTGGGAGCCGGGTGTTAGGGTTTCAAAAACAATCCTTTCTAACTTCATGATTCTGTAATTTCCTCTTTTATTCACGAGCTACCCCAACTTGTTTTAATGTTTTGCTTCCTTACTGCTGATTAGGTTTCCCACAACTGAACCAACACTTCCTCAAAAGGGCAAGGGCAGGGCTGGGTTGAGGAACTCTGTGGTGGGTACCCAGAGAAGAAGAGAGGCGAGGGCTTCCGGCCCCCCATGCTGGGGAGAGAGCTGCACGCACAAGCCCTGGGAGCTGTGAGCGCCATGCTCTTGAAGCTCCTGTGAGACAGAGTACCATGTGTGGCCATAAGAAGGCCACGTTTAGTAGTAAATGACAAGGAGGATGGATAATGATAAATTAAGTACTCTATTTGGAATTATTATAAATATATATATATACAGTCTCTTATACAAATAACATTTATCAAGCTGCCAATTCTGCTCTCAGTAACTGTCCACCCTGAGACCCACAGAAAACTGCTACAGCTTCTTCCAGCATGTGGACCTGGATGGCCCAGGCCAAAAGGAGGGACAGAGGAAGGGTGACAGGTGGGGAGGCCTGAGTTTCCTAGAGAAACCTCCTTAGGTGATTGGGAGTAGCTTTACGGCTAGTGGCCCAAGGTTTCAGCATCTGAGAAGAGACATGTGGATGGGGAAAATGGGCACCTGGGAAGAGCATTAGCTTGGCCCAGGGTGGCGCAGGGAGAGACTGGCCTTGCTGACGGTCAGGCATGGATGGTCTCCAGAAACGCAGGTAGTCTAAATCTCCTTAGAACTGTAAGCTAGTGTGTGAAAACCTGGTGAGAAATTAATTTCCTGGTTGCATTAAACTACATTTGGTATCATTCATGTGTTTTGAAGGAACTTAAAATTGCTGCACTCTGTAAGAAAGGCTGTGTTTTCAGAAAAACATAGATTCATGGATTCTATAGTATCAAGAACTGGCTTCTGAGGGGAAAAAAATTTTGTAAGCCTGTATATGCATGCACAAATATATTACATTACTTAATGACTGGGACGTATATATGAGAACTATAAGACGTGCTGTAAGGGAAATAAAAAAATAAAAGATGTGCTCTTTGCACTTTCAGGTGGTGCCCATCTAATGGGGAAAGGAAATATGCACACATGAAGAAATTTGAGAAGATTTAGGGGACACAGCAGTGAATGGGATAAGTACGTGTGTGCATACGTACACACGCTCACGCACATATATATGGTACAACTTGACATGGTATAAAAGAAAGAAAAGCAGGTTAAATATGAGGAGCTTCCTGAGAAGAATACATTTAGAGCCAGGTTTGCAAGGAGGTAAGGGATGTAAACTGGAAGACAGCAAGGGCTCTGACATTTGAAGGCACCAACTTTACCCACAATAATTGTAACAAAGCCATTGTCTATGGCACAGGTCTGCGGTGACAGGCCCCGCCGACGTGTTTTCCACGTCTGTGTTTCAATCGCCCTTCATGGCCAGGTAGGCTGGGCACTGTTATCCATTTTTCAGAGAGGAAGTCCGAGACCCTGAACGTCCGCACAGCAGCCAGGGGCAGAGCTCAGAGGCAAATCCAGGTCTGCTGGACCCTGAGTGCACTGTCCTGAGTCGGGGGTGGGTGGGGGGAAGGGACAGGCTGTGCAGCTGTGGGAGGTGAAGCTGGAGAAGTGCAGGGAGCAGTTGGCCAAGCATGAGCCAGGTCCCTGAGGCTCGGCACACGAGGAGGTGGCTGGGGACAGGCTCTGATGGCGGTTAGGGACGCTGTGTGGAACAAAGTAATACAGGGACAACCACAACTGGGTTCTATCTGGGGCATGCAGGGGGTGTGGAAAAGGAGCCGAGGCTCTGAGACCTTTGGATGAAAAGTCAAAAGATATGGATGTAGGGAGTCTAGAAGAGAAAGAACAAACGAAGACTTCAAGTCTCAAGGATGGTGGGGGGTTGTGGTACTGTGAGACTGACAGAAATGGAGCGGGCTGAGCTCATCTGGAAGGAATATGGGGAATCCCTACTGTCTCAGCCACAGAGCTCTCCCTCTTCTCTTTCGTACATCTTCAGTCTTTGAGAAACACGGAGAATGAAAGGCTATTCTTAGCCCCTTTCTGATACCTTCACTCTTTGCTAGTGCTGCATGCAAGCAAGCAAGCAAACATAGAAATAACTATATGCATAAATATGTATAATGTGATTCCTATAGCATGTCAAACAGCTTTCAAAGGGGGAAATATGTACATATATTAACATCTGCGGATATGATGTCATAAGTATACTATTATGCACACCAAAGATGTTCTAAGTATGCATTTAGATAGTTTCTGAAGATCGGTCTCTCTATCTATCTATATTCTTTGGGGCAGAGACAGATTTCTTTGACGTTTAAAGAAGTTTCACCAGAAGTTGTTCTTAATGACATACCTTCTTCCCTCTTCCTGTTTCTCGATGTTGCCAAGCTAGAAGACCTTAGACTTTTGTAATTTGCGTGGCTAGACTTTTTCCTACTAAAAATCAAACACTCTTTCTCCCATATTCAAGGACGTTACATTCAAATCTTAAGCCTCTGTCATGAGATCTGTCCTCCACGCATTGTCACCTTAAAAAAGTAAATCAACATGATTTCCTCATACAATGGGTACTTTTCTTTTGTTCCAAAGTACTTCCCAAAATTCTGTAAGGGGAATTTATCATTTTTTAAATGAAAGGATGAAAGCATCCTCCCAGTCTTTCTTTTCACACTGCCTTTTGTGAAACCAAACAGCGAAGAGAACATTTAGCCATACTTGCTCTATTTCAAGTTATTCACTCACCTCTCTTGAAAATTTCATAGCGAATGGAAAATCCTGCACCATGTGTCTCATAATCAGAGACAAATCTGATAAAAAGAAACGGCCCAGTAGACACTACAGGAGAAGGCGCAATCTTTCCACAGAACTTTCCCCATAAGCGTCCGTTCGCATTGTCTCCGTCGATGACTTCCACATAGTCATACCTAGCACACAGAGATGGAAGGAAACATCAGGTGAGTGAGACAGAGCCTTTTAATTTCAACAGTTTAGCAGCCAGCATGCTCCAGCATAGAGTGTCAGGCGGGAAAAGGGCTGTCTTCATCTACCACTGCATTACATGGGGAAAAAAAAATCTAGCAAATTGAAATAATTAAAATGGGCTACATCATGTCTGTATACATCATCTGGCAACACAGAACCGTTAAGAATAATGGTGTCCATTATACTTGCAGACAATGTCAGTTAAAGTAACCAATTAACAAGAAAAAGAGAAATCTCATGAACACAATTCTCTATTATTAAATTGTGTTCCTTTGTCTAGGGTGGCGGGGCGCTGATACATAATGCAATGCATTCTTTTCAAACTGTGAAGTTCTTTTATGAATTCAAAATGTCTCCTTGGCGGGAGTGCTCTATGAACAATACTTTGATTTCTGTGAGCGACCCTCTGAACATATGGCCACGGAATAATAAGCAGATTCTTTACTATTTAACTCAATTCCACAAACTCCAGACTTCTTAGGAAAAAATCTCTCTCAGCATCCGCAGCCGGTGCTTAAAATGCACATCATCTTCCCCCATACTACACTGGGAATATAGCATGTAATTTCTCCAAGAAAAATGTTTATTTATTTAAAAGTGGAAAGTAATTTTATTTATACCCACCAGCCTGAATTATTAAAGGAATATCCCTATTTGAAAAAGGAAAACGGCACACTTGAAATTGCCAAAGTGAAAAAAATTCAGGCTTGATAATGATATACTATGGATGCAAATGACAAGTCAAGGGACAGTATTACTCCAAAAATTGCACTGTGGTAACCTCAGCCCTCAGATCTTATCCCTAAGAGGTGGGTAAACCATCACCAACAACTAGGCCACTACAGGAAAATAGGAAGGTTTTCATTTATTTGGTGTGATACGTGTTAGTATCTTGCTCATCCCTTTCTTTTTATTTACCGAGTCGCTTAGGAGCCAAATAATCTGATTTGTCTTCCATTTATCTTCTAGAACTGACATGAAAACATTACAACCCATTCGTTTCAAATAAAATATATTTCTGTGTTTAACTTGGTTCCAAAGTCCTGGGATATATTAATTTCAGGAATGGTTAAAATATGGCCGTAACATAAACTGTATCTGGCAATTGAAAAGAGATCAAAGTGGGGGAAATCTTCATGATGACCAATGTCATCTCAAACAAACCCCTTTCAAACTGTCCAGGACGTATTAGTTATGTTTACACAGAGTCTCAAGAGACAACTGTAAAGATGATATCACTAGTTAAAGTGGACAGCTAAGGGCTCTTTAAATTAAAAATGACATTACCTCATCATTTAAAATTGTGTGCCAGCTTTGTGCATATCAAGAAGAAAATAAAGCTGACATTGATGGAGCTAAGCATTCACATATGTGAGTTATTGTATTAACTGCATTTCCTCCACTGCTTCCAGCATCTCTGTCCCCTTTCAAGACTATGAAGGCACACAGAGGAATTGTTCCTTTCTCAATACTTGGGGAGATGCTTTGCATGTTAAAAGAAGGAGGAGGAGGAGGAGGATGAAGAAAACGCTATGTTCAAAACCCTAACTAGCCTCCTACAATCAACTAGGGGCAGCTGAAAGAACCCCATGGCCGTATTCATTGAAGCTCAGAAGTTGGCCTTTATGGACTGATCCCTTTTATCACTATTGCTTCTTAGACAAGACAGGTCTGCGGGTTTTGCCCCCACGCCGCCTTATCATTTAACAGGGATTTGAACTGTGCACTGTTTTGGCTACTGTGCACGCAAGCTCCGCCACATAGGCTTTTTACTCGAATCCTGACATGGTCTGAATACTAAGTGGTCAAATCCTGGTGCACTTTGCCTTCCGGCCACAAATAAGAGGTGGGCGGGCATTCTGAAGAGCCTCGGACATTTTGGTGAGGAGACCTTTCTCCCAGGTATACTAGAGCTCAGCTAACACGGTGCTGGTGAATTGCATCAGGGAAAGAAGCGAGTATTTGGATCCACATCTCCTCCAGTAGTAAATACTAGGCTCTCCTCTTGGCAACAGCAAACGTCTTTTTAAAAGGGGAAGGGGGATTAGAATCCCTTCCCAGCAAGAGATAAGTCAGTGCGTGGTTAAGTGCCAATTTTAGGAAATTGAATTATTCAGAGATACAATAGCTTACGTTTGTCAACTGGAATGCTGCAAAGGCTGCTATCATTTTAGCACTTCCCTTCAAAGTACCCTCCAACAGGGCCCCCAAGAGTATCCCAAATAGCAGCTCTTGTAAATATTCAGGAGGGCGCGTGCACGCAGGTTGCGAAGGGTAGGATTGCCAAAGAAGTTAAGAAAGCAGCTTGCACCTCCCTCTAGCTGCTACCAGTTCCACCCCATAAGTTCCTCAGTGGCAAACGTGGTGCCAAGAAGCCAGGAATGCAGCTGGTGTGCCAGCCTCCCTCCCTGGAGGCTAAACGTGTCGCCACAGCAACGCACCCAGCCCGCAGTTTGCAAATTCCCACCCCCCAGCCGGCTGCGCTTTGCTCTGTTACTGCTGCCAGTCGGGCCCACGCTGCATTCCTGGGGATGTCGAGCGTCTCCTCGCAGCAAGAGCGCAGCAGGCACTTGTTTGGCTCCTCCTGAGCGAAGGCGTCGGATTCAGGCCGCCAGAGTGCAGGCCGGGTGACGGGGCCTGGGAGCCCGGGCACATAGAAGAGTCATGGGAGAAAGCGCCCCCCCATGCCTCGCCTTCGCCACTTTCCGTCGGGCTTTTAAATGTAAAGTGGGTTTTTAAAAACATTGAGGCCCACCAACCCCTACTCCCACTTGTTTTCTTAAATTGCCTGCCTCCAAGCTTTCCACGGTAAGGCGGGCTTACGTTTACTGGAAAGCAATGCAATGGCAGGTAGCTGCCACCCCGCTTGCAATCAAGCCGGTTTTGGTTTTAGCCTGTAATACTTTTGTATTACCCGCCCCCTGGCTTTAGAATCAGAGCTCCAGAAGCTAAAGGACCACGCCTTTTATTTACATATTCCTCGGTCCTAGAGGCCCTTCCCCTGGGCCCTTCCTCAGGTTTATGTGGGTGGTGAAAGCATTTTGAGTCCTAAGTCACCACCAGGTAGGTGTCCCACAAGAGTGAAAAAAGAATAAAGATTTCCGCCTAGCAATTCTTGAGAGGAATTCTTTTGGTTTTGGAAAGTTTGAATTATGGTTTTAGGAAAATGGCCAAGTAGGGGGAAAGTGATGGGAAAATAAGAAATGTGTTCAGTCACCAAAGAGAGGTTTCAGGGGCTTTACAGGTATGCGGCTAAGTCAGGTTTTCTCTTGCCAGTACAAATGACCCCTGACTCTGCGGTGGAACCATTAATGGAAAAAGAGCTAATCCCCTGCAGGGTGTTGTCTGATATGGGGAGCTACTGTGCCATCCCCTTAAGCTTCTGGATATTCTCGCATTTTTCGGAAGGGGGAGGTTTTAAGCGGTGGAGCCTTTTTAATCTCTGTCCAAGAGGATCTACCCCAGGTGCACAAATACATTAATAATGGAGAAACTTGAGCCCTGACATCATAAACCAGGGTGAGAAATTATGTTGGCTAACATAATTTTCACCTGTAAAAATGTGTTTCTTTGGCTCTTTGGTTTATTCTGCATGAGGCATTAATAGCTCTCCCAACTGAACAACCTGTAAACGATTAGTCTGCTCCTGTCCAAGAATTACCTTACAGATTTCCCCAAAGAGAACAGTCTTAGAAAGAGGGTTTGGAAATAAAAATATACGACGTTGGAGTTAGGAGGATCCATTCAGTCTGCACCTCTTTCTGGGTGATTTTACCTGAGATTTGCCCTCAAACAGGTCCAGCCTGCTTTCAGAGCTTTAACCAAGACATACGAAAAACCTTACAATGTTCATAGCCCCTCATTTAGTAATTGTATTCTTTTAGGAGCTTATTCTAAGGGAATAATCTGGAATGCAGTCAAAATTTTTTGCACAAAGTATGGCCTGAAACTCTATTTATAATAATCAAAAGGAACACAGGAAAAAAGAAAGGAAGGAAGGAAACAAGAAGGAAATTAGGTACATTCATGCAATGGAATATCATACAGCCATTAAAAATCATGTTCAGCAAAGGTTTTTTTTAATAACAAAGGAAAATGCTTAATACAGAATAAGTGAAAAATCAGAATATAAAGCTCTCTGTGTAGTATATTCTCATTCTAATTCATATGAAGAAAAAGAACCTGAAAGAAATAAGCTAAGCTGTTAATAGTGCTTATCTCTGGGTAGTGAGATTATATTCTTTACTCATTTCTGTATTTTTCAAAAGCTGTACAGGTGTCCCTTTATAATCAGATAAAAGTTAATTTGTAAAGCAGTAACTGGCATAGATATATATATAAAGTAGCAAATCAATATGTGTTTGCCTAAGATAACTATTTTATATTTCTTGGTCAAAAAACATTATCTTCTATGATGTTTTATTTGGAAGTAAATCAAAAGCTTTGCTTTCTTTTTTTTTTAAACTTGTGAATCAATGAGACTCAATGTTTTTAGTACAAGAAGATTAAAATAAATTGGGTTTGCTCTCATACTTTCGAAAACGCAGTCAATAATATATTTGCACAGTAATTTCCAGGTTCCAGTGTGCTCTCACATGGATTGTCTGATTTAGCATATACAGTAGCCCTAGGAAGGTGGTTAAAGGGCATCATCATTCCAGGGAAGGAAAGCACTGGGTGAAAGACACCCACACATCAGGTAGTTTGTGCCCTCTCAGCATTGCCTGCTTTTGCACTTAACTGGATCCCAATAACTGCCCTTTCACAAATTTTGTGTTGGGGTGGAGGGCAATGGGTATGGCCTTATGATTTTAGAATTAGTCACTAGCTACAGGCTATTCACTTTTTCAACTGGTTATTGCTGCTCCAACTGATACCTCACTGATTTGTCTTATCCATGTTCTTAGAGTTGTATAAAAGAAACATGCTGGCAAGGATAAGTACACATGTGTGTGTATGTCTGAGATAGAGACAGAGAGCTTGGACACGGGAGTCTTCGTGTTTCAGTGTTGCCCACTGAATGGGCCTCGTGCCAGAGCTGGGCTATGCCTCAGGCTCAGGCTGGGGGTTCGGGGACCCCATGATTAGAACCCAAGCTCCCCCTGGGCAATAGGGAGGAGGGAGGAAACAGGCTGGGCACTGGATTGGTGCAGAACAGTACCTGTCATTTTGTCCTCTTCCTGGTGGCAGCCCCGGCGGAGGCAGGGGCTGGGCCTGTCCCCTTCCCACGATGAGTGAGTGGGAAGGGCAGCCCCTCCAACCACCGCCCGGGCTAAGCCAGGATGGAGCAGAAGTGCCCCAAATCAGAGCAGGTTAGTGGGCCTGAGCCCAGGGCGCTGCCAGAGGATCCCAAAGACCCTTCTAGAGCACCAAAGAAGCCAACTCCTAGGCTGCCATCAAATGCCTCATTGCTACAAAAGTCATTCCAAATCTGTACAGCATTCGCACTATTGACGGAATATTGTTTTGTTTATCATACTGCCCTATCCCTCTTAAAGTTTGTTTCCAAGTTTATAAAGTAAATTTGTCCTTTCTTAAAATAAAGTCAAATATGTTTCCTAAATGTATTAGTTTGCCAGGGCTTCTATGACAAATACCACAAACTGGTTGGCTTAAACAACAGGAAGTTGTCTTGCAGTTTTAGAGGCTTTAAGTCCAAGATCAAGGTATCTGAAGTCTGTAATGTTCTGGGGGTGGCTTCCTGGCAGTCCGTCACTGCCTCTGTCACATGGCCATCGGTTCCCTGTCCCCTCCTCTGGCTTCTTGCCCCTAGCTCAGCCATCTGTGTCTCTTTTCAGACTTCCTCTGCTTATAATGTCTTTGGTCCTATTGAATTATGGCCCACCCTGTTTTAGTTTGACCTCGTCTTAGTAGGCTCTTCCAAGATCTTGTTTACAAATGAGTCCACACCCACAGAACTGAGGGTGGGACTTGAACATGTCTTCGTGGGGGACATGATTCAATCCGCCACACTAAACACATGTCCTGTATACATTCTGTGGATTATAAGCAGGAAAATACTCTCTGTGTGTGATTAGCAGGGCTGTGGGATGCTAGCCTTTGATCAGGGGTTCAATTTTACTTTTGTTAAAACATTTTTTAAAGCTCAGTTTTTCTGACTTCTAGTAGTTTTTTCAACACAACCTCACAATCTAACTTCTACCCTGTAATATTTCTAGTTGTAAGCTTGTAATATGTTGATGTGCCTTTGCACCAAGCAATAAGCTGTGGGATTGCCAGGGTGTAAGACACCATTTCTCCCTTGTCATATTGGGGTCCCCATTCACGTAGGGGAGTGATTAATTTTAGCAGCATTTCTGTTTCCCCACCACCGAGTTCCTTCACCAGTTTTATCACCCAAATTAAGGTTCCGTTTATGAGTAGACTGAGGGCCCCACATTTTTGCTGCCTGCATTGCCTCAAAACAAGCACAAGTTCCAAAGCACAGGGATTACGCCCTTGGCTTGCAGAATTCTCGCAGCTCTGGATGATGCTCAAGAGACTGGAGCAACTTTGCTCAGTGGCTGCTGGTGCGACTTAAGCCAAACTGCCTCTCTGCAACCGACTCATTGATTGTAAATGGGGCACCAGCTCCTCACCTCTACTGGAACATTTTTTTTTTTTTTTGCCAAAGCTTTTTTCTTTTGTTATGTCACCACCCTGCCCAAAGGCCTGCACCATATTACCTTTATAATAGTCCACAGGCTTCCAGATAATTCTCTTTAAGAAAATCCTAACACTATATGGTCCATCTAACATCTTTCCCATCTTGTGGTCTTCCTGATTAAGTCTAGTGAAGGTTTCCATATGTGGTATTCAAATAACCAGAGTCCAAATAATCAGAGTAAAGTAAAACTCAAAAAGCTAATATCAAACACTAAAAATTTAATCTCTAAGCTTTTGTAATGCCTCAGGGTTATAATAACGAATATCAATAATTTTATTGCAGCTATAGAAAACTCATGATCAATAGGTTAGATAATCACATGTCAGGAGAGTTTACAGTCCCAGAAAGGTACTATAAAAGTGAAAAAAGCAAATATTAAAGAAAAAAGTTTTACTGGAGTAAAATTAAAAGAGATATTACATGGCTTTTATGATATAAAAGGATAATTGATTGTGTTGGGGAAAGTGAGTGCTGCAATGGGCCATGGGCTAGTCAGGACCAGCAAAGAAGGAATGAAACTGAGATATAAACATCCAGCAGGTAATAGACTGTGTCAGTTTCCTATTGCTGTGTAACAAATTACTACAAACTGAGTGGCTTAAAACAACACAAATTTATTAGCTCACCATTCTAAAGGTCAGAAATCTAACCCAGCTGGGCTGGGTTCTCTGCTCAAAACTGAAATCGAGGTGTCAGCTGGGCTTTTTCTCATCTTGATCTTGGTATTCTCGTCAAAGCTCCTGCCAATATGGCAGAGTTCAGTTCCTTGAGGTTGCAAGACTTCAGTAACTCATTTCCTAGTGGGCTGTCAGTTGGGGGCTGCACACAGATCCTAGAAGCCACTTGAATTCCTTGCCACATGGCTTTCTCCATCTTCAAAACCACCAACAGAGATTCTCCCTTGCATGAAATTCTTCTCATGTTTTGACTCCCTGCTCACTTGATTAAGTGAGGCCCATCCAGACAATCTTCCTTTCTTGAGGGCAACTGATTTGGGACCTTAATTAAGTCTGCAAAATCCCTTTGCAGTGGCACCTAGATTAGTGTTTGATTGAATAGCCGGAAGAAGGAATGTGTGCACCAGGGCATGGGAATCTTGGGGACCATCTTAAAATTCTGCCTGTCACACAGACCAGCTGTAGTGGGCCAGATGGAGTTCAGAGGTTGGCATCGGTACTGAGAGTAGGAGGGAGCATCCACTACCTGACAGGGTGAAGGGCAGTAGGATCCAGGATAAGAGCTTCACAGGCAGGATAGGGAAATTGAACCAGGGTGCAAAGGTTTGGGACCCCTGAGCCCACAGGCATTATACACAGAGAAAAGGACTAGGGTTCAGGAGGAACCCGTACTCCCCCGATTGAAGCAAAAGCAGAGCCTCCAAGATTGTCCAACACACATGTCTAGAGATAGAAAAGTGATAATAGCTTAATCCAAAAATAAATATACGTGACAATTCAAGAAACGTGAGGTAGACTAATGGTGAAAATAAATCATTTTGAATGTAAGATATTTGGAGTTTACATTTCTTATTTCTGAGGGATTTCATTTCATAAGATTTATTTTCATGGATGATAAAACACGTTTGCATGAGAAAATATTTGTAAGATTTAGCTCAGATTAAGAAACCCAAAGATGCCTTTTAAATGGAAGAGAAGGAGAGCCTCCCTTAAAACAATGATGCTTCAGAAATGATGGAGTTTTCCAGTGTCAGACTTGCAAAGTTCAGTATTTATAGAAAATTCACATGCCTTTAATTACTCTCAATTTAGTTCCCAAGCAAAACTGTGCCATCTGGAAGATATTAACATCATTTACAACTTGTTCACCTCCTTATTTCATAGAAAATTTTTACTTCTTGCCAACTTTCCACTGTTCTCCAGGAAAAAAAAAAAGACTTTTATGGATTTTCTCAAGATGGGTTTATAGAGAGAGTCAAGCCATTGAGAAGTGGCAATGGACCTCTGCACATGGTTACTTACTTCTCATTCACTCTAAATCTTCCTGTATTAAGTTTCTTTCCTTTTTTTTTCCAAAGGACATTTTCTCTTCTCTCTGTTCTTCTCCCCTCAGCTTTCCAAGGGGGATAGCTCTGTTTTGTTTTATTTGTTTTAAAATTAAAGTTAACTGAGTTTCTTTTAACATGGTCTAGTGGAAAGAGAGCTGTGATGTCAGATCTGGGCTCTAGTCCCTGCTTTTCACCCCAGGGGTTACTCCTGTGCCTTGATCAAAAAAGAGGTCTCCTCTCCCAAGGCGGTCGCCTTCTTTGATCATCCACTAAGCTTAAAGGGGACAGAAAGAGAAGGAGGTGGCCCCTGCCTGACCATGGGGCAGTCCACTTAGCCAGAAGAGGACAACGGTGACCAGAGCCCATTTGTCCTCACGTCTTTATCTCTGCCAACCTGGGTGACCTTGGCAAGTGACTTCAACCCTGTGAGCCTCAGGTGCTCATCTGTAAAAGACACAACATGGTGATTTACTTACAGGATGGTTGGGAGAAGTAGATGAAATATTAAATGCAATGTCCTCTGGAGGGGCCTGATTGTGCCTTTCTAAGTGAGTTTGGAATGTGGGAAGAAGGAAAAAGACAGAGACATAGAAAACTAAACTGGGCAAAGGCTTGTTTTCCAAAACATGCACTAGCTGGCTCACAGCAGGCTGCGGCTCCAGTAGTATGGGACATTTAGCCATTGTCCCCCCCAGGAACATCTGACAGATGATGAGTTATGGTCAGAATATGACCATAGCCTGAGATTCTGGAAATTGCTCTTTGGAATGACAGTGGGTCTTGCCCCAGAGCTATGGCCCAACATCAACCAATTAAGGCAATTTTCAGTTAATGGAGTTAAAGAAAAGTAATTTATATATACCATGGTATGTTTTTTTTTTTTTTAAATCACCAAATCCATTAAGTGTTTCCATTGATGTACCTTACTTAATGATCTGCAGTTGGTTTAGTGCTATTAGGGAACAGTGCTGAATTTGCTCAAAAAGCCCCCTTAATTGGTGGAAGCACAGGGGTGCAACTTCCAATTCTGGGAGGTGGTGACCGGCTTATAGCATCACGGAACCATAATCCTAAAGTTTCCCTTTTAATTCTTTGGAGAATTGAAATAGAACAATAATCCTGTTTTAGAGTATAGGCCCTAATGTACTCATTTTAAGAATTAAAAAAAAAAAAAACCTCCTGATTAATTAGTAATTATTCTGTGGGGATCTAGGTAGTTTGCTAATCAGAGCTGCAGGAAATAAAGTTGGCAAATACTCATTTTTTTAAAGAGTTTTTGTTTTCCAGTAATTGCAGTAGAAACTTTTCTGCATCAAGTAGGAAAGGTTATTTATTCTAGAGTCGGGAAGTCCCTTACCCAGAAACGGCCATCCACCTTTTCTAAAAATATGGAAAGCAAAAAAAGCTGAGGAAAAATGAAGCAGCTGACATGGATTAGCTGTCTCTTCCCTTTTGGTGACACCAGTGGTTAAAAAATATATAGAGAGAGAGAGAGAGAAAAAAAAGAAAAACGGTTGAGCTGATTTCTAGAAGGGCAGTAGGCACACTCAAGGCAAAATTTTGCTATTTTGTTCAGTTGACCCTTAGGATTCCCTTAAAGTACAAACCACAAAGCTGATCACTACCGAGAAACAAGAATATTCCAGATATGGGTCTAAAATATTTATGATAAGAGAATGAAATACACATGAGAAAAATAGATCATGTCATGGAGAGATTTCCCTTTCCCTTACTTAATCCCTCGTGTTTCTTGAAAGCAGCATTCTGTTTGCTGCAAGTCATCTTTAGAGTCCAGAGTGTTTGTTCTTGGTTCTGTTTCTACGTTATTGGTGGGTGTATCAGCTACAGATCATGGGCCACTGGTAGTCTTACTCCACTGGCATATATTCAGTAACTGAAAATCAATTTGTAACACAGCAAATCATTGACATCATCTGTGGACACGAAATACTTTGGCGTCACCTGGAGTTGTTTCTATAAGACAATAGGCAAACCAATTGAAAAACCAACTATTCAGGGAATGATTGGTAATTGGTCTAACCACTAGTTTATATGACTTGTTTTTCACTGACTTGCCTTACAGATTAAGTAATTGGTTGGTGTACTGCAAGCCTTTAACTATCTCTGTATTAGGAACAAGCTCATGGAGAGAAGAAAGGATTTTAATGACCTAGGTGGCCTCATGAATCACAAGAAACTTAAAGAGTGAGTGTGTGCTTAGAAGAAAGGAACGCAGCGGCTATAAACTTCGGTGGTAGCCTCAAAGCAGGAGCACCTTGTTAGCTGAGTTTAACCTTATGACCACATAAAGGGCTGGCACAGAGGAGTGGACTCTGTGATTGGAACATGGGTTTCACTCAGCCATGAGAATCTATAGCCCCCATTCCACCACCTGAAGATTCCCCAGTCCCAAGAAAGCTTTACAGTAAGCTTACCAGAGAGGAAAAGGAAATATGGTCAAGTTAGCGAAAATAAAAGGTAGCATAAAGCAACCATTTCCAAAGGCACTCTTCTCCTAAGTATACTATAAGCTAGAGAAAGGTATAAAAAGATCCCCTTGGTGATACTAAAGACTCAGCTGCAAAAACAAGACAGGTAAGCAAAGGAGAAGGAATCTTGTGCTTTACCTTCCTCCTTTTCACTAATTATTCCATAAGGGAAGGGGATTTTTTTTTCCCACTGAAAACCAGAATGCATAATGATTTAACATTTCACTATATTTAAGTCTAACATCTTTGTAGAAGAAATGTAGAAGAAAAGTTTACTAAGAGAATTGATAGTGCAGATAAAGTTACAGAGAGAGATAACAACAAACCAGTTTTTAAACCTTTTTGTCCTTGAATTATTTTTGGGCAAATACCTGCTCACATACAAACACACGTTAAAGTGGGCCCTCTGGGAATGCTTTCAGGCGGAACTTATTTAAAACATTGCAGACTCGTGTAACTGGTTTTCTTTTAAAATACTCCATTACGTCAAATATTTCATTAATTCGGATTGCCTTTTCCTCTAGTTATACCAAATATCTGAGATCCCATCAGTTTCCAATCCATTGTGTTTACTCCTTTTTTTTTTTTTTTAGTGCAAAGTAGGAATAGGGGAGAACAGGATTTCCACTGAAAAGTGAGGTCCAGAATACTAGTCTTACGAAAGGCTTCAAGGAAAAAAAGGCTTTATGTCAACTCATTTGGGAAATGCTGCACACACTGTACCTATTGTGAATATTCACAATTCAATGTCCCATGGTTACGAAGTCTTGATTTGACTTGGTTTCAACCAGCATAGCCCAACTCATCATTTGACCCTTTTATTGCATAAAGCCTGTGGAACTCATGTTCTTCGGAAAATATTTCTGATGTGCAATGTTGAAAAGCCATTTACTTTGCACTTGCCACAGGTTAGCAGCAATAAAAATGTCAGGGAAGGAATCAACTTTCTGAAGGATGACATAAATTTGAGAATACAGAGACAAATGTGGCAACCTAATTCCTTCTCTCATTCTGTCTTAAATGTTGGGAATTTAATTTGAATCAGTGATTTGAAAAACCTTTTTAGCAACTGTTTCTGGTGAAGCAAGTATCCTGCTAATGCTTAGGACTGTGCCTGTCCTTGGTAAAATGGGCTCAGTGGAGGCTGACAGACGCACTTAGCATGGCTTACCCACTTTGCGTCTTTGAGAGCTGGGATCCAGAATGTCCTGGTTTCACTGCTTAGCGTTAGCGTGACCACCATGTGTGGAACAACGGACAATTTTTCAGTGGAATAAGAGCTAAGAAATAATCGACCAACATTGCATTTTATACATGAGAAAACTTAGCCCAGAAAGCTTAAGTGACTGAAATGACATCTCACATGCAGTTAGAAGAAGAACCAGAACTTGCTACTGTAGTTTGCTGGAAGACAAATCATTCCATCTCATTTTTTTTAGGCTGTGATAAAAAGAGTCTCTGGGATCTTCAGGGTCTACTTCTAATTTGAGAATCTTAAGGCTCGCTCAGCCTATGCTCAAAGACCTACAGGAGGAGAAAACACATGGCGCCCATGCAGGGAGCTCATATCATCTTCGATGGCCTTTGGTGATTATGCAAGCCCTTCCTGTCCCTTGGCAAACAGGTGAAACTCAACAGATTTTTCTTCAGCATTTAATATAGCACCCACTGATTGATCCTAACACCACATTTCATTCCTCTTCTTCCCGACAGCCCTTCAGCTAACCATCACCATCATGCCACTAAATTTTTACTTTTCCATGATGAGCCTCCAAATTTTAGTATTTTAAGAAGAGAAAAATTCAAAGAACTTGTTTATTAGGCTGCCATTAAATAAATAAATAAAGCCAGGCACAAACACAGATGAGTAAAGAGTCCATGTCTTTAAACCGCTTGAAAGTTGTTGGGGCATAATTATTTTAACAAGACAGGGGTGGCAAGAACTTTGAAAAGCAAGTACGTATTTCAAAGGCTCTGTTTTAGGGAGCTGGGGGAGTACCAGTGCCGGGGAGGGCTGGGTGGATGGCTGGACTTCTATTCTTCTCTCTGTTCCAAACCCTTCTTCAACCTTCCTTCTCCCTCCAGTCCTACACCCTCTGGCCTTCTGTCCTTGGTAATTCAGTACTAGGTGACAGAGAGGTAGGGTCTTATCACGGAATGAAGAATCAGATCTTTGGAGCAAGGGTCCAGGGAGTGAAGAGAAGTGCAGGGCAGAAGGAAGGATGCACCCAGCTCTCACCATGGATGGTGTCCAGAAGCTCGAGGGCCACAGAAAGGCCTGGGTGACAGTCGAACATCAGCATTTTCCACATCCTATTTAGGGTAGCCTTTCTGATACCAAAGAAACAAATACATTTATTCTGCTGATTTTTCTTCTACAAATTAAATACGCCAGCCAAGAACTCCAAACTCTGGACAGAGAGCATTCCTATTTTTGTAACTTTAATTTGAATTTTCTCTTCCTCTCTCCTCACACTTCTATGTAATTTCATGCCAAATTCAATGGTTCCTTTAAGACCTTTGGTGTAATATAGTATGATTATTGCAGCGCTGTAAAAATGTCATTGATTTAGGATACTTTTCTTAATGACTCAGATTGTAATAATTCTCCTTCCCAGACAGAGGCAAAACACCCATTTTCACGAAACACACACACAACCTTCAAAATTCTTTTCAACCTTAAAATGGGCTTTTATAAATTTAGAAGTCAAGTAGTCTTTTCATCAATTCCTTACAAAAGACTTTCTCCCTAGTTATTTGCTGATGAATATACCTTCAGAAACACAGGTTAAGAAGTTCAAATCCTACCGAAGCAGATGTAATGTTGGATTTGGCAGTCATTAAAAATAACTTCAACTTGATGTTCTTCTAATTTTTCCTCTTTAAAATCCACTGTCTTAAAAAAAATGCTTTCCCCTTAATACATGACAGACATATTAAACACGGGCTGTGTAAACGTTTGAACAGTAATAACATTGATGTCTTCATTGGAAATTTTACACAAATGGTAAAAGACTATTAGCACGTGCTTTGATTTTTTACTCCCATTATGCTTTGCAATTAAGGAGGAAAGTATTCTTAGCATGTGTGACATATATGTGTGTGTGTGTATTTACGTAAAGTATGTATCAGCGACAAAAGGGAGTAATAGCTTATATTAATGCCGCACTCTATTCTGAGAGACTGAGAGGGCGTCTGTGCTCACCAGTACTGCAAAGGGTGATGTGAGAGAGCAGTGGCTGCGTCCACATCACCCTCGGACCAGCCGGTCAATTTTGCTAACCCATAGGTTTCACAGGCAGTTCTTTACAAACTGACTGATCGACTGAATCAGCTCCCGATTTCTTCACCCTGAGTCCCACAGAAGAGCCTGAGAAGGAAATCAGATCAGAACGAGTGGTTCAGACAGCACCGGGCCCTCAGCCTTCAGTCTGGACCTCGCCGACAGTGATCAGAAAGCCGGTCAGTGGTGTGAGCTCTGAGTCCAGGGCTGAGCGCTGTGCAGAGGGGAGAAGAAACAGAGGCCGTGCTGGCTGACGGCCATTTGAGAGCATTTCTATAGCAGCATGTTTGCCATGGTGTCCTGAGCATGTTCCGGTGTCCTGAGCCGTCCCAAGGGTCTGCAAACCACATGGTGTAGCTGCTTCTTACTCTAACCCAGACTTGTTTTTTTTAAGAGTTTATTTCTTTTATTGGTTGTATGCAAAAGCCCTGGAAGTTCATTTGAGATAATTCATAACATCCAGATAAGCAAAAAGAAAAGGACGGAATTCACCCAGCACTTGCACCACTCAAAAAGGACAATTCTAATTGCTTAGCATATCACTTTCCTGCCTCTTCCCTGGGCAGATAAATCTATGCCCCTTTTCAAAAAAGCAATTTTATTGCAATGTAGTCACATACCACACAATCCATCTAAAGTGCACATTCATTGGCTTTTGGTATAATCACAGTGTTGTGCAATCAACACCACAATCAATGTTAGAGCATTTTCACTGCACCAAAAGGAAAAACACCCCCACCCCTTAGCTGTCACCTCTTAATCCCTCGAGCCTTCCCTTGCCATACGTAACTGCTAATCTAATTCCATCTCTATAAATTTATATTTATATTTATATTTATATTTTGTACTCATGGAGTCAAACAATATGTAGTGCTTTATGTCTGGTTTCTTTCACTTAGCATAATATATATATATATATTTACAATTGATGGGGAAATATTAATATATTACTACTCCCTACAGGTCATAATTTGTTTTAGGTATATTTTTGCCCAAATATCACTTATTATTAACATCCTGTAATATTAATATTAACATACATTTGTTCTGATTCATGGAAAGACATTCTTTTATTTATAATATTAACCACACGAATTGTCCAGAAGAGGTTTAACTCAGACTTTTGAAAACTGTGTTTAATCGGGTTAAAATGAATTTTGATGATAGCCTTAAAATAAAATAAAGAGAGAGAAAATACGACTCCTAGGAGCTAAAGGACAGAATAGAAAGAAAATTCGAAAGTGCAATTTGGAAGTCAAATGCGCATCCAGGTACTAGTTGCAAGGTTTCCATTTTAAAGCACAAATTGAAGGGGCCATCCCCTGGCTTGTCCTGGCAGCCGCTGTCCCTAGTCCCTGCCCAGGGGCTGTCCCTGCCCAGGGGCCGTCCCTGGGATGGTATTAGGTCTTCCCAAGGTCAGGGGCAACTGCCCAGATGTCCCTCACCTAAGGCTAACGGCACAGAATTGTTTTTGCACCTCTTTCCTAAAGTTTCTCTTTTCTTATTTTTGCCCGTTCAAGTCCAATTCTTTCAAAGTCCAACTCAAGGTTCGTTTCTTCTGTGCGGCTTTTCTTATACTCATTCATCTATGGATGGTTCCTGCATTTGGATTTGTGAGACCCTTAATTAGATAGTATGGATCAAATAATAATAAATCTGCTAAATGTTGCACAGGGATTGTTTTTTAACTGTTACCAGGAACAATGCCTTATTTATTTCCCTGAGAAGTTTATACTTCTGGTAGGCAGTCAATACATCTTTATTTACCTTGTCTTCTTATGAGAAGCAAAAACAATACTGTTTCCTGGGAAATAAGTCAATGTTTATCGAGGAAATGAATATACAAGAAATACTAGAATAAACATAACATAGCCCAGGTAGGCAAACTCTTTTATATTTATACTTTTAATACCATTTGAAATGGAATCTTCTACAATTCTTAGTAAATAATTCTCGAAAGAAACATCTTATACTTTCAGAATATTTTTCTGCAAATCACATAAGTCACTTTTGGGAAAACTACGACGCCGAATCTTATGCTTTGTTCCAATTACATTAGACCTTATTAAAATAACCATCATTACAATAACATCTCTTCAGAAGAACACACCAAATTCTTAGGGGCATAGTCTCATCTAGACATCTGGGACTTAGGTACCTAACTCCTATTAGCGATAATAAGTATTACGTCTATAAATCCCCAGACACTGGTGTCAATCCTACCTGTTTCAGTTTCCACAGGTGGAAGGATAGTTCTAATGAGGTCCATGCTTTCAAGATTTC
This sequence comes from Chaetophractus vellerosus, assembly GCA_004027955.1. Taxonomy (NCBI): domain Eukaryota; kingdom Metazoa; phylum Chordata; class Mammalia; order Cingulata; family Chlamyphoridae; genus Chaetophractus; species Chaetophractus vellerosus. The sequence goes on along the minus strand of PVKH010001143.1, from coordinate 2,242 downwards.
TGTTTAGAAAAATAAAATGTCTGGATCTCAACTTTTCTGCCAATGCCTGGTACTGCTATGGATAAGGGCAACATTTACTCATTTCAACTGTATGTCAAGGAGCAGTAATTCATTATCTTGTAGAGAAATCCGCTCCATATGAGTCTTGATCCAACTGACATGAGTACATGTTAGAAACACATACAAATGGTAGGTTTTACCTAATGAGGCTGTTAATTATTTCCTCCTCCGTATGCTCCCTCCCTGTATTACCACTCTCTTCTTCCTCCAGCGAGGCGACCAGCATTGAAAGGTTTCCTGGGGCTCAGCTTTACCACCCGTCCTCTGAGCGCACTGCACACAATTCCTTTTCCCTCTCCTTAGTGCGCGCATTTCTAAAATGTACTTTATTTATTTATTTTTATTTTGAACGTAACCGCCCTCTGTATGCCAGTAGGTCAGTATCTGTGGAAGCCAACATTTAAAAATGACTATTTTTTCCATCATTTGAATTTCAAATCCTTATCCACAAATGCATTTGCCACCTTTAAGTCCAAGCCTAGGGGGAGACAGTGCAGCCTGCACTAATGCCTTGTCTCTTGAGCGGCTTAGAGGTGTAAAAAACAGGCTTTGTTCTTTTATTTCTCCACTAAAGTATCTAACCTGTTTTTTTAGAAAACATGGGATAGCAGTCCAGCAGGTACTTTGCCAGGTAAGGATGTATAAAATGCATTATATGGGGGTATATGTCTATCTGCATGTATTTGTGAATGTGTGAACATAAATACAAAAGACTACATCCCTCTCTGTCCAAAGAAAATTGCTTTACAAAATAAAAAAAAATTCACATCTGTGCCAACTGATGCAAAATGTTTCCATTTGGAGCTGATTTCGTGTGCTTCTGTGGCCAAGCAGCTTTCTTATCCATGGGGACCACCGAGGCAGGAGGGGGCGACCCACCCCAGTTAATCCAAACCATAGCACTGACAAATGATTAACTCCAGTCCTTAGATGATTAGCTCTAGTCGTCGGGTCACAACCTTGTCTGTCAGTGACTGGCACCCAAAGTCCTTTAGGAAAGGTAAGAAGTCTTAAAGGCAAACTCCGTGCAATTGTGACAAGCTCTGTATTCTGTGCACCCCTTCCCGGAATCCTCTGATTTCTAGCTTTTGTTAAGTTAGTTACATATCAGTCAATACTTGTTTAGAAACGTGTCATAAGACTCAGTGGCTTGTCCATGCTTCACTTACCTCTGATTATTACATCGAGATTCACAAACAAGATACCAGAGTCACTTGTATTTACTGGAAAATGCTATTGGAACAAAATGAAATTCAGTTTCCGAAAGGGGTTGCCATAACCCATCGAATCACGGCAAGTGGAGAGGAAGCTGGCCCATGAGGTGTGCGGGGCCATTGGGAAGTACTAGCGGCATCTCACCTAATAATTTAAACGAGGTCTTGTGGGCTGACATTTTTAATGCTTTTTTGATCTCTTTCTTCTGGCACTGTGTGTTCCTTGCCTCTGTAGGGTGCTGTGCCTGGCAGGCTATGGAATAAATACCAAGTCTCATTCTGCCAATAGCACTTTTAGGAGGGGAAAAATGATTGGGTACTTTTATTAATAGTCACGCTGTGGGTATCCACAGACAGCAACCTTCATTTGGGGCTTTTAAGAGCTGCCTCCTTTTTAGATACAAACTAATCCATAAAACTGCCAAGTTCACATTTTCAGCTATTATCAGGGCAGTAAGTCTCAGGCGCCATGGTAGGCTGATTTTGTGACAATTTTGTCGGCACAAATTAGGATCCCAGGCTTAATTTATACAACCTGGTTCTAAAAATTAATTTAACTTACGCCATCTTGGGGATATGCAGACCATGGTTCGCGTTTACTTTGTGACTCACTGCATTTGGGTTAAGCTAGAGGGCTAAGAATTGTACCCTGAAAGGAGCCCTGACTCTGAAAGAACAGAAACAAACACATATTTCTCCCATCATTTGTCGCTTCAGGCCAAGAAAAAGAAAGACACTGAAATTTGGAGACAAGACTTTTCCAGACAGTGACGAGTAACAGCACTGTAACATGTGACTAAACAGAACTGTGTTGTGGAAACCCAGGGCACAGCCAGAAATCAGCAGGAGAACATAGAGGGGATGCGGAGAGACAATTTCCCAAAGAGACAGTGTTGGTGTGATTTCTAGAAAAAACTTGAAGAGCTCACAAACCCATCTAATAAACATTTAAGACACGGGGTTACAAG
>PVKH010001142.1:0-32233 GCA_004027955.1 Chaetophractus vellerosus | reverse complement strand
AATAATGAGAACCTGTAAAATCCTTAGTTTCTTTGCTCAACAACAAAAATGAACATTTCAGTAACATTTCAAAGGTACAAAGAAGAACTGCCCATCTATGCCACCATCTTTTGTTCGCCAGAGTCCAGATCCTTACTTTTTAGGGTTGTAGTTCTTAGAGGCCTTGTACATCTTTCCATGTCAGCCAGATCCATGGCTTCCATTCTGTAACATCCTTATTTCTTATTTGAGCAATATTCCAGGGATCTATACACTAAAGCTAAGTCCCATTCAAATGTAAAACCAAGGGATAACAGCCAAGGTTAAATTTGAACCTTAATGAACCTTAATGAAAAGACCTCACTTTAAAGGTGAAGAACATGAATGGTAGATATAGTAAAAGAAAAAGGAAGAGAAGATAAGCCATATGGGATACACAAAGATCTACAATGTACAAATAGGAAAAAATGAAATTTGAATTAATATACATTTTTTGACATTTAGAGAACCATATTTTATTTGGGATCCTTATGGGGAAAGTTTTTTTTTTTTTAAGAAAATCATTTCATAGTAAGTAAAATAGCACTGCTTGATAGAACTTTGTTTGATGATAGCAATGTTCTACAGCTGTGCTGTTCAATACAGTGGCCAAAAGCCACATGTGGCTACTGAGTACTTGGAATGTGGGAATAAAGAACAGAATTTAAAATTTTATTTCATTTTAATTAATTTAAATAGCCATGTGTGGCTAATGGCTACTGTACTGGACAGTGCAAATCTACAAGGAATTTTTAGCTCTTTAGTTACTGGCGTTGATTGTAGACTTAACTAAAATGCAGGCATCAAAGCAAGCTAAATATTAACTGAGAATCTAATGGTATCAAATAAGAAATACTCTAATTATATCCCATTTTCATTAAAGATTGCATAGATCCCTCTCATCTTCTTTTCCCCATGTTTTTGCTCTTTTTCAAGTTGAACGCATTTTCTGAAATTTTCTTTACTGCTTTTTCAAATAGTGTCTCCTTGAGAGATGAAATCCACTCAAAACTGCTAACTGGTACTGAGCGGTACACCTTGTGGATACAAAGAATGCTTTCTCTAATAATTCTATAAGATGTTATAAATGCACCTTATTTTAAATAGATTAATTCTAATTCATATAAATTGTCTTACTTCACTGGGATGGCATTGCAAAATGCCACTTTTTATTTAAGCTATAGGATAATAGTATTTAAAGCTTTTTTTTTTCTTTACTAGGTAAGCAAATGAGTATAACCTGTCTATAATTTGCTTACTCTACATGTAAACTAAGGACTGACAAGTGTAAATAACTTCAAGTAAATTTCTAGGATTTCTGAAGTGGCTTTAAAACCTAAAACTTCAACTTCTGTATTAATGATACGTAAACTCGTAACTCCATTCTTCCCATCTTCGTTCTCCCAAAATACAGTTACTTTCTAATAAGAACTGACTGTATATCCAGCAAAAGATCTCCAAACCATAGCAGTCATTCAGTATTTCTTGGTAAATCCAGTGCTTGTTCTAAGTTTAAACATCAATGACTTTTGTCTCATTTAGGAAGCCTAACACAACCAAATGCTAAGTCTAATGCACAGCACAATAATTCAAGCTACTGAACATGCTGCTTTTACTTAATAACTTTACCTGTTTCTGAATGATTTCACTTTGATTAGAAGCTTGGAGAGTGTGTTCACGCTTAATTTCTATCTGCTGCTGTTTCTTCTTTTGCTGCTGATCCCTGAGTTGCTGAACCCTTTGCAACTGCTCTTGCACACTGGCTGCCTGCACTGTAACCACATTCTGAATCTGGTGAGTCTGCACAGGACTGCTTTGCTGAATTTGAATAGGTAACTGGAGTTTGATTTGCTGGGGCACACCACCTTGCTGAGCCTGTATCTGAGCCACAACCTGTGACTGGATCTGAGAGAGAACCTGGACTTGTTGTTGCAGCTGAGGCACAGCAATGACTTGGGGCTGTGGCTGCTGTATTTGTAGCTGAGGACGGGATGGGGATGAAACAGTAACTTGACTTAACGTTTGTCCTGATGAAAGAGTTTGAGTTGAAGACTGTACCTGGGCTTGTGACTGTGGCGGGCCTTGGGAAGGTATCTGAAGAGATGTATGTGGCTGAATTGGAATCGGTTGGGAGGTTGTAGTCTGAACCTGGGATTGCTGTCCAGGAGACACCTGGGATGGAGTTGACGGACGTATTCGAGTCTGTGGTGGACTTTGGACGCGAACAGGAGACTGTCCTTGGACATTACTTTGAGGCTGACACTGTACTGCAACTTGGGATTTGGATGACTGGGCTTGGGTGGGTTGTGCTTCTGAAGGGACATGGGATGAAACAGTTGTTTGGGTCTGAACTTCAGGATGAGTCTGAACTTCAGGCTGAGCTGGGGACTGGGGCTGGGTTTGGGGTGGGGGCTGGGACTGAGTTGAAGACTGAGCAGTCTGTGGCTGGGCTTCAGGAGGACTCACACTTGATGACTGAGCTGGTGGCAGGGTTTTAGATTGTTGGATCTGTGTCTGGGGTGATAATTTACTCTGTTTTTGTTCATTTGTGCCTGTGAAAAGGAAAGACCAAACATTTTAATTACTTAGAACTTAAGACCACAGTTAAAGAAGAATTTGAAGGAGATTTTTTAAAGTTGAGAATTCTATATATAAGTATAGGAAGTTTATGCCTTTGAGATGCTCCATTTAGACATGCTTCGGTTAGGACTCTTCCAACTTGGAGGCCTGAACCATGTTTCATGGCTGTCCTGGGCACACTCTACTGATTCTCCAGAGCCCTAAAGGGCTGGCATCCAAAGCCTCTGGAGGTCAGCCACATGTTCTGGACCAGGGTAATGCAAACCCTCATCTTCCTTCTATGGCATGGTGGCAGTGAGTTAAAACAGCTTGTAGCAGGAGAGAACAAAAATGGTTTTGGACCTGTAGCTCTAGCAGGATATACCCATGTTCCCTGAGATCACCTCCATGATGCAATCAGTGCCTCCAAGGCTTGGCAAGGAATAAGTGTGGGTATGGTTACCATGATCTCCATTATTTTTTGCCCCATCTTTCTGTATTTTTTTTAATGGGGGGCAGGAATAGTGGAAATGGGAAGTTTGTAAAGCACAGACTTGTGAGGCTGATTACATCAGCTGTTGAGCTCACTGGTTTGAGGCATATTCCCCCTAAGATAAATAAAGATTGGTCATCTCATCCCCTCTCTCTTGGCCCAGCAAGTTGTTGAATTAACATTTGGTATTTCTGATAAACTCAAAAGTTCTACCTGCTGCTGTAGTGGAAACAGTGGTGGTCGTGGTGCTGGTTGTTGTGGCTGTTGTTGTCAATGGAGTAAAGAGGAATCGCTGAACAGTACCATTTGGCATTGCAGCTTGCATTAGCTGCTGTCCTGGACCTGGAAGGATAGTGACCCCTTGAGGTATCAATTGCAACTGTCCAGTAGTTTGACCTTGTCCTTGAATTACTACGGTCAACCCTTGATTACCACCCTGTGGAAAAAACATACACCATGTAAACAGATTTCAAAACTTTAGACCATCAATTTGTATGTATAGCATTTACATCTTTTTTTTTTTTCGGCGGGGGGTGGGGGGCGAGGAGAGGTACTGGGGATTGAACCCAAGAACCTCATACATGGGAAGCAGGCACTCATCCACTAAGCTACATCTGCTCTCCTACATCACTTTTCATGTTGAAAAGATCCTTTATTAGAATGAAAATATATACTTGAATGTCAATGGAATGACACCAGATGGAATTTAGATAAGCTAAAATATTATTTATTTTAAAAGACTGATGTCTTTTAGGGGGAAAAACATCAAACTAACAATCCAGAGACCTGTGGTCCAGCTCCAGTCCAAGCTAATGGTCTCCACAAAATCTGATGGTAAACCATCTTATATTCATATTATTTTACAATTTTCAAAGTGTCTTCATATATATTGCCTTATTTGAGTCTCACAATGGATTTGTGACCACATGGAGCAGAGACAATTTTACTCTAATCTTTTTACCAATGAAGAAACTCAGGTTTCAAAGTTTAAGTACCTTGCCCAAAGTTAGAGAACAAGCTAAAGGTAAGAAAAAAGGAGGAACCCAGGCCTCCTGAGTTGTTTTTTTTTCCCCTCTCAATATATACCAAATTACTTATGGTGTGTGTGTGTGCCTGTGTATGCTAACGTTAAAAAGAATATTGTTAGGGTTTTATATAAGGAATGCAAAAGTCAGGAGGATCACTAATGTCTGACTAGTTTGGGGACTAGGAACTAAAACTCCTTAAGTACTGCCTCTTCTGCCCAGGACTTATTTATTCAGCTACCTTTAACTACCAGGAACATGGCAGAGAATTAGCAATCGCAAGTAAAAACAACCCACCCCAAACTCCCAACAGCCAAGATTGATGCTATGGTCCATATACTAAGCTCCATATCCATTACCCATGAGTCCTTCAAAGCTTATTTACTCTGGCTTTTGTAAAATTAAATATTTTTGTGAAATATATTATGCACAATCAAATAAATATCTAAAACACCAGGGATAGTTTAAAGAATAATTATAAAGTGAATGTCTGTAAAATTGCCACTCAGGTTGGTCATCATTGCTAGCTCCCAAGAAGCCCCCGGGCACCCATCCTGATCTTAACTGCCTCCCTTTAGCCTAGAAGTAACCACTAGCCTTACTTTTATGGTAACATTGTATTTCCTTATAGTGTTACTACTTAGGCATCTATCTTTGTAGGGCCATCTAGTTTTACAATTTCAGGAAACCATTCATGAAAAATACAATGGAAATCGGGCTCCCTCATTTAGGCAAGGCAGTGGCTCCATATCCTCACACAATATAGATGTTTTGCCTGTTTCTGAATTTCATACAAATAGAATCAGAATATATGCATTTTTTGTGTGTCATTTGCTTCTTCAGCACAAAACTATTTGTGAGATTCATCTATCTAGTTCTATGTAGCAGTAGCTTATTTATTTTCATTGCTGTAGGAATGTACCACAATTTATTTACCCCACTAAATGCAGATACTTGGGTTGTTCTCAGTTTTGGACTCTTAAGAACAATGTTCTACGAACACTCATGTACATGTATCCTGATGACCACGTGAACAAGAATTTCTCTAGGAAATATATATCTAGAAGGAGAATTACTGGGTTTTGGGGTGTCTACAACTTCAACTTTACTAGATAATGCCTAGAGGTTTTCCAAAACGACTAAACCAATTTAAACTACACCAGCAGTCTATGTGAATGCATTCTGCTCCATAGCTTTGCTAACTCTTGATTGTGTCAGACATTTTAATTTATACCAATCTCTTAGGTATATGGTTTTAATATGCATTTCCATGATTACTAATTAAGTTCAGCATCTTTTTGGATTTTTGGACATTTCAATTTCTTCTTTCCCCTTTTTCTGAGGTATTTAGATATTTTTCTTCTTAATCTTTAGTAATTCTTCATATATTCTGGATAATAGTCCTTGGATGGTTGCATTTAAACCTTTTCTCTTTTAACTCTCTTTACAGGGTCTTTTGATGAACTGAAGTTCTTATTTCTAATTTAGTTTAATATATAAATCTTTTCCTTTATGGTCAGAGTTTTTTTGCATCTAATTTAAGAAAGCCTTTCTTATCCTAATGTCATGAAAATATTCTTCTGTCTTATCTTCTGAAAGCCTTTTTGTCTTTCATAAAGTCCATAGTTAGGACATTAATCCCCCTGGAATTGACTTTATGTACAGAGTGAGGTAATGGTCCAATTTTGTGTTTTCCCATATATATTCAGTTGTCCCAGCACCACTTACTTTTTAAAAGTCTGTCCTTTCCTCAATAATCTGCAATGCTACCTCTATCACCTAACAAGTATCCACATATGTAACTGGTCACCTTTTGGGTTCTCTATTGTTCTGGTGGTCTGTCCATCCTTGCATCTGTGCCTCTCTGAATTAATTAGTGTAGCTTTATAATAAGTTTTGATATCAAGTTATCACACAGGGAAAATCCTTCTACTTCACTGTTCTTCAAAAGTGTCACAGCTACCTTGGTCCTTTGCACTTCCAAACAAATTTCAAAATCAGTTTTCTGAGTCCCACAAAAAACAAACAAACAAACACACATACACACCTCTTGGATTTTGTTTGGAATTGAATACAACTTATTGATCAATATTGGAAGAATTGATATCTTCACAATAGTGACTCTTACAAAGAAATGGTTTAAAGTAGTTTAAGTTCACATTTTTAAATTCAAAAGAATAAATAAGGACACCTCTAAAACTAAAGTCACAATACTTACATGGCCCTGAGTTAACTGAGTGAGCTGAGCCATGGTAAGCTTCACCTGTCCTTGTTGTGGGCGAGGGGGTTGTGTGGTGGAAGACTGTAGGCTTGCAGTGGATGGTCCTGAAGTTAAACCTTTTGGTCCAGGTGTTGAGGAAACTGTGTTAGGGGCAGAGATTGCAGTGGAAACAGGCTGCCCTCTGATGATCTGAGTCACTACTTGTTGAGGAGTACCTACGTAAATAGCAAAACATTACAAATGTTTATATGCCTTTGGCATTGTTTTGAATTGAAATAGTGCAACATTTCGGGTGAGTGTATTCTTTTCAATTTTCAGTTAAGGCTTATGGGATGCCAACAGCTCAAGGATGCATTTGCATATACACTCACACCCAAAGGACCCATCTGGCTGTCAATAAACCTGTTCTCATTCAGCTCACTGACAACACTTTATCCAGTTTCTGCTGTTTGTAGTAGAGTGAAAAAACTATTTTTCCTATGAGTCAAAGCTAAAATGACAATAGAGAAGAGAGAAATGAATATGTAGAATATGCCATTGATAATATGGCTGCCTTTCCTCAGGAATATAATATTAAAAATAAAGGTAATCTAATGTATAATAAATTCATATCAATTTTAAACAACAAAAAGAAAAAGAATCTAGAATATTCTGGGCCAACGACACTTATAAATGAGCTTCTCTTACAGCTATCTGACCGAGAGTTGGGGTGAACCATGAAAGCAAGCACTACTATATGCTCAATACTAGTGCAATGGACTCAAGGAATGCTTCCATAGTATATGTTCGATAAATGTCTACTGAATGAATTTTAATTGGAATGGCACTGTAGTCTTCTAAGAATTTCTATTTCTTGTTTAATTTGATGAAAATGGAAGAAGAAGCATGTGGAATTTTTATTCCTTGTGGATTAGTTACTAAAAGTGATTTGGTAGGTAATCTTATATTTACAATTTCCAGATTCATTATTAACTAGTTAATAACATTACATTTAAGTTTCTGTATTTACCTCTTTTTACCTTCTGTGAATACATATATATTTTTCTGTATTTCAATGAAATTTAAAAATTTTTAATGGCTGGTGTTTCATATTATTGCACATGTACAAAATTGAACCTCTTTTTTTTTTTTTTTGACATTCCGAATACTTTTCCTTTTTCTTTTTTAAATAATGCAACAGTGAAATCCTTGCTTAGAAATCTTTGAATGCTTCTGGTTATTTCCATAGGATAAACTCCCCAAAATATTACAGGGTTCACAGTAGAAGCACAGTAGTCAAATGAATTTTAGAAAGCTTTTACCAATTCATATTCCTACCACCTGAGTGCCATTTCATCGAACCTTTGTCAATGGGTATCACCACTAAAGTAAAATAGTCTGGTAACTGAAAAGAGTAAACACATAATCACACAGTGTTTGAGTTTCTTCAATTACTATAGAAGGTCAGCATTTAAAACGCTTTCAAGTCACTTGTACTTCATATGTCAACTGTCCACATACTTTGTGCATTCTCTACTAGACGTTTTTATATTTTCCTATTGACTTATAATTGCTTTTTATAGATTAAAGATAAAAATTGCAAATATATACTTTTCCCACTTTGACGGCTGCCTTTTAAATTATTTTTAAACCTATGAAAGTTTGGTTTTTCTTTTTAAGTGTAGTCATATCAATTAGTCTTTTTTTTTTTGGCTTTAATTACATTTATAAAGTTCTCCTACATTATCTAATCAGATACATCCTTCAGGTATGTTCTCAGTCATGGTGTACATGTTGCAAGGCAGAGGTCTATTGTTCTTCCAAACTTTACACTGATTATTTCTGTATCATTTAATGATGCAGTCCTTTCTGATTCAAGAACACACCTTTGTCATGCAGCATATTTTCATATATAACGTCTCTTTAATCTACTTCTGTTTGTCTAGTTTTCCTTGGTATCATGCTAATTCTGGTGACTTAACATTATAACTAGAAGTTGAAGTCTTCCATCATTATACTTCCTTCTAAAATTTTTTTGCTTTGTCCATCCATTTGTTCTTCAAGATGAATCAAAAGGTAGTACAGCATAGTATGGTCAAGTGCTCTAACTTGAGGACTTCTGGACCCCAACACTATATCCTTGCACTGCAGTTCAGACACAACACATGAAAAGTTATCACTTTAGATGATCACTTGGTATTGACACAGTGCCATCACAGGGCTGGCAATGACTGATAATCATTCAGATGATACTCAATATGTACATGTTAATTTATTTTTAGGTTATTATCAAAATGCAAACTCAAAAATTTTTTTCATTTGTATCCTGGCAGTCTGTGAATCCCACATTGAGAAAGGCTTATTAACGGTGGTAAGAACAAGATCATGTAAGTTCAGTGTGATGTGTACGCACGTGTGCAGACACACATCACACACACCCATTCATCCTCTGTCTCTCTGACTGCAACTCCCACTACTTTGCTCCTCCTTCTCTCGTAGCACTCTCTCTACAAAGGCAGACTTATTTTCTTTTAACACCCGAGGAAAATTCCCACTTCAACGCCTTTGATTTGAAGTTCCTTCTTCGTGAAAAACTCTTTAACTGGATATCTGCTTAGCTTTCTCATTTTCTTCAGGCCCTTATTCAAATTTCACCTTCTCAATAAGTCCTTGTTTGGTCATCCTTTCTAAGATATCAACCCTCTGTGCAAATTACCCTCAAATCTCAACTCTTCAATATTCCTATCCCCCTCCTTTTTTCTAAGAACTTATCACCATTTAGTATGCTATGTACATAACTTATTTATCTGGTTACTGTCTATCTTTCCCATTAGACCATAAGCCTCCTGAGGGCAGGTATTTTGTCTGTTTTGTTCAAAACTGTAGTCTGGGCCTGGGACAGTGTCTGGCACATAGGTGGTGCTAAGTACTTGTTGAATGAATAGGAATATCTGGACTCGGGAATCAGACAAATCTGGCTTGAATCCCAGCTCTGTAACATAATAGTTAGAGAAGTTACTCAACATTCTGAGCCTTGATTTCTTCATCTGTAAAATGCAGATGATAAGAGTAGTTACTTTATATGAAGATTAAATGAAAGTTTAAGTATGAAGTGCTTACACATTTGCACAGAGTAAATGCTCAATATATGACAGAGGCTGTTATTATTACTAAGCATCAATTATGTAAAGGCAGATTTTGGGTAAAGGAACACTACACAGGCAGTGGCAGCAGAGTTGGGGAGTTCCTCATACAAACCACAGGGCATTCAAAATGTCAAAGAAAAAAAGTGGCAAAATCTTGGTGAATATGGCAGCTGCAGATACACATATACGTGCCAGACAAATGCATAACTGCACTAACGTAAGGCATTAAGGAACAGGCTTTATGAATCTAGAATACTACCAGCATTTATATTTTATCTAATTTACTTTATTAGTGCCAAAATTTTACAGTTTTCTATGTATATTATCATTTATCACCTATAAATTTTATTTCCCGCTTTACAATAGTTACAGCTTTCCTTTCAGTAATCTCTCTTATAACTTTTAAACAGGAATAGATATTGAATTTTATCAATGGTCTTTGTAGCATTAACTGAACTAATGAATAATTCTTTCTTTCTGGAATAATTCCAGTTTAGTCATAGAAGTTTCCTTTTTTTTTTTTCTTTATACTATGCTATTTAGTAACAGAATTGTGCTATTTGTAAAATGAATGTGAAAGATTTTATCTTTTCTTCTTCCAATGCTCTAGAACTATTTTTTTATAATAAGGAAATTGTTTTTGTCCACTGATAATTTCAAAGAATTTTACTCAAAAACAAAACAAAACAAAACAAAACAAAACAAAACAAAAACCCAACCCAAACCAAACCAAAACAAAACAGGACATCTGGAATTCTTTTTTGTAGGCAGTACTAAGCCAATTTCTAATTTCTTCTCTTGATATGTTGACACTTTCAATGCATAAGCATAGTCTAGAATTATGCCCCAATATTCAAATAAATTCAACTCCTGAATTTGAATAGTGAAAATTCTGAAAGTCACACCACAAAGGTAGCTTCTGTACACAAGTCTCTTTCGAGTTAAAAAAAAGTTCATTCTGTTTTTATAGCATTTTCTCATTCTTAATTCTGTGAGCTGGTGTTTTGCTCCCTTTTCTTGAGATTAGACTTGCTTTTATTTTATCAACTCCCTCCTTCCTTTTTTTCCCTTCCTATTTCCTTTTAATACCTGTTTTATATATATTTCTAATATCTGATCAAGATTTAAGAATATGGGTTCTTTGTTCTTTTTGGTGATGTATCTAGTTTTTTTTAGGAGTTACCGGGGAATGAACCTGCGACCTCGTACATGCAAAGCAGGTGCTCAACCACTGAGCCACACCTGCTCCCTGTTGATGTATCTAAATGGTCCAAGAGAAGGTGCCCAAATATTTGAATGAATGAAAATGATATGCCTCTGAGTTCAGCTTTGGGAGCATGACTTACAGCTGCTATTATACTTGAGCTTAGCCAAAAAGTAAAAAAGTGATTACAGCTGCTATTAGATAATGTATAATAACCCATTTGATGTTTCTTTAACCTAAAAATTATTTGAGAGACCTTTTTCAATTTCCAAGTAAATAAAGGTTTTTAGTATAAAACCAATATTAGTTTCTAGTTTTTACAGTATACTCAAAGAATGTGACCTACATACACTGTACTTCTGGGACTCTATCAAGGTTTTATCTAGGGATCACTATTTTTGCTGCAAAATAGTCCACAAATATTTTAAAAGAATGTGTCTTCTTAGAGGTACAAAACTTGATATAGAATCTATTTCTGCTTACTTTATTCCTATTGATTTCAAATAGTTTCTGCTTTATATACCTCAATGCCACCTTATTTCATAAAGATTCAAGATTGCATTTCATTACAAACATTAAGTCAATGTAAAAGGGCCTCTTTGCCCTAATTAATGTTTTTCATTTTTTGGACAATGAATTCTACTCTGTCCAACATTAGTAGGGCTATTCTTCCTTTTCTTCTTTTTTTGTCTTTACTTTATGTATCTTTGTCCATCTCTTTATGTTTTCATCTTTTGTGGTTGTCCGATTTTAAACATATTTCTTAAAAATGTATAGTTGAATTTTTTTTTTACTCAATCTTCAGTCTCCAACTTTTAATATAAGACTTTTAACCTATTCACATTAATTGTGATAAATGATAGGTGTGGCATTGCCTTTGTAATCCTGTTATATGCTTTGTTATTTATATGCTTCTTAGCTATTTTCTTGATTTTTCTCCCCATCTTTTGTCATTTAGACTGTTTTCTTTGTTCATTCTTATTATTCCAATAATTTGAACTGTATATATTCCATTTATTAGAGGTTTCTTTTTATGTTTTTAATAAGCATACTTGAACCTATTTTTCTTTTATTGGCAATGCCAAGAATGAAATAATAGCTATGGATGCATCCCATAATAGTGTAAAAAATTTGTATACTGTGAAGTATTAAATCAAATTGATATTTTCCAGTATGTAGAGTGCCAAGTACAGAGTATCATAGATATCCTAGACTGGTTGTTTAGATGTAAAATGGTAATACTGGATGGATGAATACCTGGCTGTACCATCACAGGTGTTCGAATAATTGCCTTCCCTAGTGTTGACTGTTGGAGTGGTGTTCTAATCACCGTCATACCAGGGCGGATCTGAGGCCCTGTGATTACCTATAAATGACACAAAGGACAATGAATTAAAATGTTTTTAAAAGACTAAACCATGTTGGACTTAGAATACAAGATCTTTAAGCATTCCATATTGAAAAAAATGTCTACAGATAAGACAGAGGTTCCTGGATATTAAATTTATATTAAGCGTCAGAATAAAGATGGAATTTTGAGGGGAGAAAATTTAATTTAGTTCAAATGAGATCTTATGAAATTCCTTGTCACCGATAGCAAGAACAGTCTACAGACTAAAAGGAAGGAACAAGATTCAATGAAGCTCTGCTGTATAACCACTAAAGCTACTCACAGGAAAAGTTGAATCCTATTTTTGTTAAGGTCCAATCCATAGTTGAGAGACTATAAGAGTAAATCAGAAACCAAATGTTCTTCATAGTTTTAAAGGGGAAACCACAGAGAATATTATTTTCATTTATATAGTTGGGGTCTGAAAATGTTCAAGACTTCAAGACTTTAAACCTTTCTCATAATAATAGTGCCAAAGAAATGATGTATCTAGTATGTGCACATATCAGCTAATTAATAAATTACTTATACTGCTGTGAACTGTATTTTCCATTCTACTTCTTAACTGGAGTACATGGCACATTTTTCCTTGTGAAAAGAGGGCTGTTCATTATTTTATATAAAGGAATTTTCTTTATAAACACTTATCAAGCAATTCTAATAATTCAAAAAGGATACTAGCACATTATTAACTAAACAGTAATAACAGTTCATTTATCATTTCTACTTATCAGAAATATAACACATTTTTTTCTGAATAAAAACTCTGTCACAGATTAAGTAAAAGGAAGAGAAACTGAGAAGCTGGTTTAATCCTGAAAGAAGTCATTCTAAAAACTTCTACCTGATATGCTTAATACTTAAAAAACATGCGCGTGAAGACTTCTTACTTGTGACGTGCTTGTGGATCCTCCTGAACCTGAGGTATTGGGCCTAATTGTGACTGTTGCTGTCCTGGGCTGGAATGAAGTAAAGGTTTGCTGGCTTGTACCTGTACTTGATGGAATTATACCCAGTACTTTCTGCTGTACTTGAACAACGCCTAAAAAAAGATGAAGAAATAATTAACATCTGCCCCTTTAATTAAAAGCAATAAGTATTACTCGGTTTCTGAGAAAAAAAAACTACGTGTGGCAGGGTTTTATAGTGGGCTACATAGAATGTGAGATCCGAGGACTGAAATAAGTGAAAAGGAAATGAAAAATAATGGCAACAGTATGATCTGGCAAATGTGAATTAAAACTCTTCACATTTCCCTTACCTCCTTGTGTTGCTGGCACATTTACAGCGACAATCTTGCTGTTTGCAGGAAGTGGCAGTTTGGTAATTACTTTTCCTGCCATAGTGACTGGATTGCCTGTAATTTGGAACGTCTGACCTGTGCTGGCAATGGTTGTAGCAGATGTGGCAGCTGTGCTGGTGGCTAATGGGGTATAAGACATTTAATAAACTTTAGATTTAAAATAACCAGCAACGTAGTGACTTCTAGGAAGGGCACCAATGCATGAAATGTGGCTCATCTGTATTTTTAAGCAAGACATTCCTCTCAAAGTACGTGAAATATGTAAATGTTGAAAATGAAATAATGTAAGAGAGGCGTTTCACTAATGTAATATTATGAATATTATCTGTAACAAACAAACTGATATAGTTTGCTTAATAAGTTGAAGAAGAAAATCAATTTTCTAAAGACATGTTTCATTTCAGTAGGTAAAGGGTTGAAATTTCTTTTTCCTGAATGAAAAGCATTCTCCTTTTTAATCATAGTTGTGTACCTGAATTTGATTGGCCTTGCTTAACCCATGTAGCAAAGGTTTGATGGAAGTTCTTGTTCTGCTGGAATGTGACTGTAGCTGGAGATCCAACTTTAGTAGTTAGTACCATTTTAGCTCCAGTTGTAACTGAGCCACTTATGGGGGCCACCATAACTTTCTGCGCAGGAGAGATGGTACTTGTTGTACTGTTTGTTGGGGAAGTAGTGGAAGCTGCAATTACTGCAGGTTTCTGCTGCTCCAAGCGTTTCTAGAAAGGTCAGGGAAAAAGAAAACATGAACCACAATAGCTGCATATAAAAACAAGACCATTCTGCAAGAAGTTCAGCTACCATGTCTCTCAATCTAAGAAACTACACTAAATTTCTAAAATATTTTACTTCTGAAAATAGACCCATAAAAATTTACCACTGAATTTAATTTCCCAATGAAAGCATTATTTTCATGGCTCTACACCACATAAACTTTATTAAAGATACTAAATTGTTCATAACATAAAATTTTAAACATCAAATATTTTCACTCTGTACAAATATCCAAGTGTTCAGACTGAAAATAAGAGACATGGGTCATCTTACAGGAGACAGGAACACCTTGCTGCTCAGCAATGGGATTAACAGCAGATACCAAATAAGAGGAACTGTAAAAGGTTTCCATTTTATTGCAATGTTAATAATTTGTCCAATCATAAAGATGCCAATATTTAATACTGCTACCCAAGTTGGCAAACCTGCAATCAAGCAAGTTGAAAATTATAGGGCAATTTTTCTAGACTCTTATGCAGTTCAAACATTTTTACAGAAAAATACTTTACACTATTTTATACTGGTATAATCTTATCATTCAGACTATAGAGTTATTAAAGATCATTTGTATATCTGTTTATTATAGACATGTAATTTTCAATTTTCTAACAGTTCATCAATCAATCAATCAATCAATCAAGGTCTGAGGAGTAATAGCATAAGCTTACAGGTCTAAAAAATATAGGTGGGATTTATTGCAAACCTAGTGGCAGATGCTTTACCTGCTTTATCTTATTTAATGCTCAAACCAAACCAATGAGGTTGCTGGCATTATTGCCACTCTAAAAAATGAGAAAACTGGCTCAGAAAAATTGTATAAATTGCCTAAGGCCACAAAGCTAATTAACGGTGGAGGTGGGATGTGTACTAAGATCAAATTCCAATGCTGAACTATCTATACTGCCATTGCAACTTGCCCACCAATGACTTCACACCCCAATTTTGAGGACTACTTTCATACACACTGTATCTGAATAAACTGTGCTATATTTCACATACTCCTTCTTCAAGAGTAAGGGAATTTACTTTTAGATATTTGGAGATATCACCTCACTAAATCAGTTTAAAATGGAGGCAAAGAAACTGAACTTCAGGTGTGACACCATAATTGGAAGTGTCAGTTATCTTTGTAAATTGTCCTTTTTAAAAAGAAATTTAAACAGGCAATACATTGATGGAAGTATCCCAAGTGTCCAGCAATAGATGAATGGATAACCAAAATGTGGTATATACATACAATGGAATATTATTCGGCCATCAAAAGGAATGGAGGGGCCAGCTGTAGCCCAATTGGTAGGGTGCCGGTTTACCACATGCGAGGCCCCGGGTTCGGTTCCCAGGGCCTCCTCGAGTGGGCAGACCGCCTTGAGAAGGCAAGCCACTGAGGGCAGGGCAAGCCCCCGCGGGCTGGGCAAGCCGCCTCGCGGTGAGCTGACTCGGTGGGTCGCCACAGCGGGGGGGAGACAAGCTAACACAGAAGAACGCAAAACTGAACACAGCAAGAACAAGCAGAAAGAGGGGGATATGTAATAAATAAAAAATAAATCTTAAAAAAAAAAAAGGGGAGTTCTGATACATGCTATAACATGGATGAACCTTGAAGACATCATGTTGAGTAAAGTAAACCAGAAACAAAAGGACAAATATTGTATGATTTCACCTATATGAAATACCTAGAATAACAAATACATAGAGAAAGAGAGTAGATTAGTTATCCTTTTAACATTGTGGGGATGAGGGGCACAGTGCCCCTACAACCTGGAAAAGCCACATAAAAATTTTGGCCCTCCCTGTATAACAGAGAGAAAGTCTGAATATTTCCTTCTTCTTTAATAGGGGGTTGCAGTACCATATTGTAAAATTTGGGTTAAGTATTATACAATACCATACATATATTTTACCCAATTCTGAGTTTCTAAACTTTTTATGTGTCATCTGTTGGCCTTCGCAGGTTGTCTGCGGCTCCCACAAAATTCCTATTTAATTTCATATGCCGACCCTTTACATATCAAAACCACGATGGGTAAAGTTGCAATGTGGAAAGGATAACTATAGGTGGACCAGGAGTCCGAGTTTATGTTTGGAAGTGATGAAAAAGTTTTGGTAACGGATGGTAGTGCTGGTAACACAATGTTGTGAATATAACTGATAACATGGAATTGTCTACGTGATAATGTTTAAAATGGGAAATTTTGTGTTGGATATATGCTACCACACGCACACACAAAGCAATACATTAAGTGGTTACATTGTAGAGACGACAAAATACACCCATAAGATGAACAACAAAACAAGTAGCCAATTGTTACATCAATGGATACTTGTGTATGTGTGGGGAGTTTGTCTGTTTGTTTTTGAGGTACAGGCACCAGGGATTGAACACAGGACCTCGTATGCGGGAAGCCAGTGCTCACAGTGCTCAACCACTGAGCTACACTAGCTCCCTCAAGTTGTTTTTTTTTGTTGTTGTTTGTTTTGTTTTTAGGAGGTACCAGGGACTGAACCTGGGACCTCATACATGGGAAGAAGGCGCTCAACCACTTGAGCTACATCCACTCACATACTAGTTTTGAGATAAACTTCCACTGACAGAGAGCACCAAGCACAGAATCCAAAAGTGTTGCTAACTAAAACAACTCTGATGAAAGTAATGATACTGACCTACAGTAAACCAAAGTCAAAGATACAGAAGAATTTGAAGGAAAAACAAAAAAAATTATAAAATGTGAGAGAAAACTTGTTTGATATGAATACTTTATACAATACTTGATTTCTAAAGAGTTGTCTGTCACTAAGTTAATAACATTATAAACAGACATATATCCATTTCATCTATATCCTAAGAGTTTATATATTCAAGTTGGCTAAAAACTTTTGTAGTATCTTCTCAATGGAAAAATGGGGTATTAATCTTTTTTTGGGTCCCTAGTATTCAGGCAGATATGGTTTATCATTTACATTACAAAAATAATACTTTTAAGGAGATGTTAAATATATGAAAGCAATACAATGAAAAAGGAAGCCAAACAGGCCTGGAAATTTCATCACATTAATAAACGTAACTTTTTTTTTTAAGAGGTACAGGGGATTGAACCAGGACCTTGGTACATGGGAAGCTGGTGCTCAAACCACTGAGCCACACCTGCTCCCAATAAATGTATCTTATTAATTAGGATCTCTTCTAATATAACCAGAATTTGGAAATGGTAAGAAACCATCAGTACCTTTATGCTCATCAACGATAAACTTTTTCATAGACTACAGAGATTTCCCAGTTTGAAATTTTGCAGGAAAAAAATTATTTTTAGAAACTACTCACTAAATTATAAAGATAATAAATAAATAAATCTTATTTCAAACCATGTTCTACAAATATGCATACTTTTTGCAAAAAAGGAGCTTAGTGTATCCAGAGAGTAATTTTTTTTTTTTTTTTAAATGGTACAGGGTTAGGGAATAAGCCTGGGACCTCCATGTGTGGGAAGCCGGCAATCAACCACTGAGCCACATCAGCTCCCCTGAGCTGGCCTTCTCATTTGTTTGCTTGTTACTTATTTGTTGTTAGGAGGCACCGGGGACAGAATCCAGGTCGTTTCATGTGGGAAGCAGGTGCTCAACTGCTTGAGCCACACCCACTCCCGAGAGTTATTTTTAAGGAATGAAATTAAGATATATGTGAAATACAATTAAAAAAAAAAAAACCCACATGAATATATAATTACTGTGTTTTTGGTGTGCATGAATTTGACTAAAAATTTAGATTTGTTGCCCGGTGGGAGTAGTATCAACTCCCCCACCTGCTGGGCAGCCAATCTCTGCTGTTTTAGGCGAGCCTCCACTTGGGCCAGGAAGTCCTCTGCCTTCTTCTGTTCACTAACCTTAGCCTGTTGCTCAACTGCTAGTGCCTTTTCTTTCTCCACTCTGCAGGAAGAAAAAGAGGAATTTATCAGACACTACTCTATTAGGCACCTGGCATCCAACTAATCCAAGCAGAATATGGTCAATGCTCACTCAGGCAAAGGATTGAAATTGTTTCGATTTAAAAATTAAAAAGTTAAATTAAGGTAATTAGAAATGGATAAGTGGATAAAACATAATTTAGAAATAGGGCCTTAATAAACTATATACAGTTAGTGCTTAAAATCAAAAGGTGAAATAAAATTAACTAGGACATACTGAATAACTATTAAAGTTTGGCAATTCTTTAATTCTGAAGTGATAAAATCTTCAAATATCTGATCCCGTGTTAACCATTTCCTTACCTCTCAGCAAATGCCCTGATCTCCCATAATTCCAACTCTTCTTCTGCTACCCAGGTTTCGATAATAACAGGGCCAGTTTGCTTGGGCGTTTCTGGTCTCTTTGGTCGCAAAGCACTCGATCGGAGGCCTTTCCTTTGCGGTGTAGGCGTTTCTTTGAAAAAGAAATCCAAGTACTTTAAGCAATATAGCTTCTAAAATTATATTACTTTTGGCATCTCCTCTCATACAAAGAAAAGCAGGGATTGGCAAACTTTTTCTTAAAGGGCCAGGTAGTAAATATTTTAGATCTTGAGGGCCAGATGGTCTCTGCTACAACTACTCAACTCTGCTTTTGTACTGTGAAAGGAGTCAAAGGTAATACGTATAAATAAGTACATGTAGCTGTGTTCCAATCACACTTCATTTACAGAAGGAAGCAGTGGAGCCAACGCTCAAGAGCCGTGGACCCCTGATATAAGACTTGAGCCTTTATAGAACCTGTTTGCTCTGCCTGGAACTCTATCCCTAAATACTCCTCTACCTCCATTTAACTAATGCCTATTTATCATTCAGACCCCAACTTATATACAATCCCCTTCAAGAAGCCTAACATGTTCCTCCCACAGTTAAGTTGGGTATATTTACTATGTACAACTATGGCAATATATGCATCACAGCACTGGGAAGAGGGATTTGAGAGTTATCAATAAAAGGTGAGATCTGAAGCTATTAAGAATAGATAAAATCTAATGATAAGATTAAAAAAACAAAGAGCAGGAAGGGAAAGAATTGCCCCTTCTCATCATTTCAGGGAATCGGAAGCATAGGATCACAGAAAGAAACCAACCAAAAGAGTGGTAGAAATTGGGTTGTATTAAGTGATATAGCCAAAGAAAAAGTGATTCAAGGAGACTGTAGTGGTCTGCATTGAAGGCTGTGAGGTCAAGGAGACTGAAGACTCATCAGGAATGCCTTCTCCCAGCTGTCTCTATCAACTGAGCTGTCTATACAACCTTGTTTTAATTATGCCAATGATTCATATCTGCTAGGACAAGTACCACCTTTTGGTGTTCTTTTCGAAAAAGGCTATTCTCAATCATTCATTCTTCAAGATGACCTTGCAAGTTGATTTAACCAAATTTCAAGAATTAAATTGAAATTCTAAAGTTCAAGTTTCAAAAATTAAGTGTAGGGAGAATTAATTTCTAGAAAATTATGTTTCTATCTAAAGACAGCATTTTCTGGGGCCGGCTAGATAGCTCAGTGGATAAGAGCGCCGGTATACCACATGGGAGGCCCCGGGTTCGGTTCCCAGGGACCTCTCCGAGCGGGCAGATGGCCTTGAGAAAGGCAAGCCACCGTGGGTGGGGCAAAGCCACCGTGGGCAAGGCAAAAAGCTGCCACGGGCAGGGCGGAGCCCCCACGAGCATGGCAAAGTCACCCATGAAACACGGAGCTGCCGCCTGCGAAGCACGGAAGCCGGGCAGCCCGCAAAACACGGAGCACTGCTGCCTGCAAAACATGGAGCGGAGCCGCCCGTGAAAACGGAATGGAGCCACCCACGAGCAGAGCGAGCTGCCTCTGTGGAGGGCCGACTCAGCGCGTTGCCGCAAAGATGGGGGGAGACAAGAAGCAGACATAGAAAACCACAGAAGAATGGACACACAGCAAGAGCAAGCAGAAAGTGGGTGGGGTTGGGATATGTAACCAAAAAAAAATAATAATAATAAATAAAGACAGCATTTTCTTTTAATACATTGTTAGATTTTTCCTAAATATTAAAATTACTAACTTGAAAATTTATATATTTTGAATCTGGACATCTTCTTGAACTCTTTAGCATTAATAACTTTGATTCTTGAGAATTTTCTAGACATTCATAATTACCTGTAAAATAATGTTACCCTTGCTCCTTTTCCAATGTTTACCATTTATCAATCTTTCATATCTTATTGCAATTTAAGTTGATACTTAAATACTACAACCTTTGCTTCCTAGAGAACAGGGCTGGATCTTATTCTTTGTATTTGCTGCCCAGTGTATAATACAAAGGTGCTCTATAAAGATTTCCTGAGTAACTCCATGCCTCTTAGATTATTTCTACTCTGAGCACTGAAGTATTTCATACCAACTTTAACCCTTGAGTCAGTAAACCTTTATTGACCACTTCTGTGTCAGGCTCTGTAGTGGTGCAAATAGACACAGCGGCTGCTCTCTTGTTGCTGAAGGTCTGGTGTCAATCACTGACCCATATAATAATTACAAGAGGTATTACTACAGATCTTTGGACCCTTCTTGTGCTTGGCAAACGCCTGTGATCATCAGTGTGTGCCCATGAAATTTTGATATTGTTCCTTAAATAGCATTTTTAAATATAGTAGTTTGTAGTGAAAAACTTTTTTTGTTTTTTTTTTTTTTTAAATAAAAGTTGAATAAAGAATTAAGGAAACATAAGGTAAGTAGATTTTTATTTAGCTTGACTGTAAAATTGTGGAAATAGAAACAGTTGATGGTAACACATTATAGTGAGTATAACTAACACGGCTGGTTTATAAATGGGATTGTGGCTGAAAGGGGTAGTCTAGGGGTGTAAATGTCAATTGAAAGAAAACTAGAGAAAAATTTAGGGACTAAATAACACAGTGAACCCAGAAGTGGATGAGGATTGTGGTAATAGTACAAATACAAGAATGTTCTTCTATTAACTAGAACTCTTACAAGGTGGTAAGAATATGGAGACGCATAGGAAAAATACAATTAATTTAACTATGGACTATAGTTAACAACAATATGGTAATATTCTTGCATCAAGGTCAAAGAAGGTTCTGTGTTAATAATAATGGAGGGAGGGGTATGGAATATACCAAAGGTATGCTATTGAACATAGTTAGTGGTAACAGTCTGATGATGTTCTCTCAAACATCTGTAACACATGTTCTACAACAATGTAAGATGTTGGTAGAGGAGTGTTGTATGGGAATTCTGCACATTATGAATTACTGTTTATAAGTTCTTCTCTAATTAAAAAAATATATAAAGAGTTAAGGAAACAATTATAATCCAATTTCACCTCATAAAAGATGTGGCTAACAGGTCAATAATGAAAGAATACAATTTTTCCTATTCCTTACCTTTTGGTGCTTCTGGTACTCCAATGGGACAAATGATTTTCCTGATACAATATTCAGATCGAATACCATAGGGACCAACATCTCGCCTCTTAATTATTTCTGTTGTAGTGATTTCAGTTTCAGATGTTTCTATGGTGATGCAAGTCACATAATATGAATAACAACCTAAAATACTCAAAGACTTAAAAAGTACAATATCTGGGACTTTAAAAAAAGAGGCACACATAGAATAAAATTTTGGAAACATTTAATTAATGACTACAATTTTCTTGCTGGATGGTAAATACTGAGCTACTTCCCCACACATTTCTAAACTGAATGAAATACTTTTAGGGGCAGCTTGAGACTCCCTAGTGGCAATACTCAAGTCAAAAAACAAAAATTCCAGGAGAAAAAGAGAATACAGAATTCCCAGATGTCCCAGTTTAAAAGATTTAGAGTCTATGGTAACATATATCTTTTAAAGATTCAGAATGCTTAACACATAGGTGACTCAACTTAGAATTCAAACCTTCCCCTCACCCCCCAGGATATGATGACATGGGATGCCAAACTCACTTCAGCAAAGCTGCCTTTAAAAACAACAAGAAAACAAACATAAGCATTTTATTTTAATAAATAACAGATATGCTTAAAATTAAGTTGAACGGTCAAGAAAGTTTATCTTTTAAACATAAATTAGAAAGTTAAAAAAATCTTACCTGTCCGTGAAGTCCCTCCCCCTGGAGGCGCCTTGGCTGCCATATCATCCCATCTCAAACTTGCCCATAGTAACCGTAACATAAGGCTCACTCCAGCCAAGGACTTTACGGTCTGAAGTCTATACCTGAAAGAAAAATCCACAAAAAACCATATATATTCATTCTAATAAACTGAAGGATTGTGTTTCTTGTCCTCAATATGATTTCTGTATTTATAATACAGTTTTGTAAACACATTATCTATTGTATGTCCTTAACAGAAGAACTTTTTGTTCACAGACATAACATGCACCTGACAACTCTAAAAGGGTATGTAGTCACTTCAAATGACATATAAATTTGTAAAATGAGTACATCTCATAAAAGTCACAAGGCAACCATTTATGAAGACTTCGTAAATTGACCCTAATTCCAAAATATGTTAGCAAAATTATTAAGGAGAGCAAATATAAAGAAATAGGTAATAGTGTTACTAAATGTGATAAAGGAGTTTAGAAGAAGGATAAAATCTTGACTGATTGATTTTCACTGCAACAACAACAAAAACTGAAAAAAGTAGACCTTTTTTTAAATACATAAAACAAAAACTAAAAGTCCTTTCAAATCCAATAACCTTTCCAAACTGACAAAACATTTTATATCCAAAAGTTGAATCTTAAAAAACAAAACAAAACAAAAAAACTACTGGATGATGTATATTGGTAATGACACTTTAATGACATTAGTTATTAGTAATTAAATACTTAGTTGACATTTTCACACTACTTAAATGAATACAATGACTGCAGAGTGGAGAAAGCCTATGAAACTAAAATAATCTCTTCTTTAAAAAGGCAGAAGTTAGATTCTAGGCAACTTTGTATTTGAAAGGCAATGCTTTCTAGTCTTAGCATTAGATTGGAAAAATGAACAATGTGAGAAATGGAAAGTTCTAGTCAATAAATTGCGGCAGCTCCCCCCCTTTTTTTTAAGGAGGTACTGGAGATTGAACTCGTGACCTTGTGCATGGGAAGCAGGCACTCAACCACGGAGCTACACCTGCTTCCAGCAGCAGCTTCTTTATTTCCTTTCTCCACTTATGACACCATTATTTTCTTTGTGGTGCTATCACCCTATGAAGCCTCTGACCTGGACAGAGCAACACTTAGAGAGGAAATGTTAACTAGAGAAGGGATGTCCCTGGATAGGGAAAGTGTTTGTCACTTTCAGAAGGTCTTAAGGAACTTTGGGGGCTCATGGGGAAAGAGCAAATGAACATTTACTTTGAAAGAGAAATTTCTTCTCATTCTCTTTTCCCCCTTATCACTGTCTATGGTCAAACAATACTTTAAAGCATCCCTATTTTAAAACAGAAATACCAGGGAAGGAACACACCTCATGCATTAACAGCCTGCTCATTCATTCACTGAAGAAACAATTGAGGGCCTTTAAGTGCCAGATTAGGTGGAAGGAACCAAGGACACAGAAGTGACCTAGAATCTATCTCTATGCCCTCAAGGAGCTATGACAGAGGAAAGCACAAGGGGATGACTGAACACAGGGAAGGACATCTGATTTGGCTCAGGGGTAGGGATCAGAGCTTTGCTGGAATCTCAAAGGACTAGGAAAAGGGCATTCTGCGGCTGACTGAAGCCAAGAGGCAAACATGTGCTAAGGAGGGAAGGGGTACAAGAGAACACACTTCTTCCCAGAAACTACACCCAGTGTGCTATGGCTGGAGGGAAGGCGCATGGAAGTACAGCAAGAGATGAAGCTGGCATGAAAGAGGCAGGCAGGTGTGCAGTGCCAAACTGAAGATCATTACTGACTATATGTGAAGGCCTCTGAAATTTATCCAGTACTAAGATGGGTTGCAAAGGGAAGGATTTCCCACAGTGTGATTTGCAGGTGACAAAACACTTTCTCCCTCCTCCTCCCCCCCCCCGCAGTAGTTAACATGCCCCCTTTCAATGGTTGCTCAGTTCAGTAAAAACACTCACAGAATAGATAGTATTTTATGAGGAGCCTTCTGTAGCACTGTGGAGGACAACTACCAGTTCAAAGTGATAATGAGACACAGAATACGGCCTGGGGGAAAGGGTATAGAGGAATGGACAGTGTGGAGGGAAAAAGAGCCCCTAATGAGAAGTTCCACTTGTTCAATATTGTTCAGCCTTAACATAAATTAATAAAGACCATATATGCCACTTTTAGCATTCTTAGCTTCTACTCTAAGCATCAGTCATATTTTATTTAAGTGTGAGCATAAAAATGCATTTCCATGCATGATCTTTGTAGCATTATGTTTTAAAAAATAATTTCTAAAGTCAGGAATAATTTACATATTTACCCATGCCTCCATTACAGAGGAGGGATTGTTATTCTGAACTTCAGTTCAAAGTAAGACATTAGCACATATATTAAGGCAGCATCTAATTAAAATATATAGGAAGGTATTTCCTTCCATTAAATATGCAAAATTAAATATACAAATTATGTTCAGAGTTCATATTAGAAAATAGTAATACAAGGCTCCTGAAATTCCAGTGTGCAGAAAAGGGCCCAGAGCAACACCTGATCAGGACTGGTGACTCATTCTCCTTGAGAGTTCAGAGAAAAGTTCTTCCCAGTTGAGCCTACCTTCCATTTCAAATAGAAAAGAGCAGAAAGGTCGGCTTCCACAACTGCCAGGTCATTTTAATTAAAGTACATAGTAACTTTTCCGGTGGGAAAGAAGTTACCTGCAGGACAGTCAAGGATACATTTTGGGACCGCTCTCAATGAAGAAAGCAGAAAAGTGCAGAATAATCCTACAAATCCATGAATTGTAATGAAGATTTCCTTGATTCCCTGCAGGATTCTGCAAATCCTTCATTACAGGCCCTGCAGAGAAATTGTACTTTTCAGCTGTCTCTATTGAATGTGTAATGGAGTGATGATATTTTAATTCAAATTAAAAGATGAATTATAAAAAACTTGGTCAAACAAACCATGACTGGCAGTATTAATAAGTTAATTTCTTTGTAGAGAGTACTTATTTACATTCTTTTTTTTTTTTTTTTTGGTCTTTTCTAATACTAGCTAATTACAATACAAAGGAAACAATGATTTTTACTTAAAGAAATTGGAAACAGATTAAAAGACCCACAGAAATAAAGCCTAAAGAAAAATGAAGTCTGCTCAGTAACTTGCTAAAGTAATCATTTAAGAATCCTGACAAAATTTAGCTGCAACTAAGATCAGTCCTGATTTCTGAGCATGTCCCACAGAACTCTTAAGTTCTCAATGTTTATGTTCCATCCTTCTCAACTGTAAGGGTGAAAAGATAAAAAGACAAAGACATGAAAAAGGACAAAGCATGTGAAATGTGACATAGCAGATAAAATGCTGGACTGGGATTTAAGAAAACTGGGCACTATTCTTAATTCTGTCCCTCTGTGGCCAGAGGCAAGTTATTGAAGATCTTTAAAGGTAATTTCTAAGCTCCTTTCCCAACATAAAGCTACATGATTTTATAACCACCAACACTAGATACTTATAATTCACCCCCAAACCTTAAAATGCTCAGAATATTTTAAGTTGAGACAATTTCTGTTTAAAAAAAATTCCTAAGGAATCTTAGTGACTATCTTTTTACATATGAATAATGGAGAACTCCAAAATAAATGTTTATCATGCAAATAAATCACATTAGGAATATTTCCACATTGTGGTGAGTGCTGTGTAATTTACAGGCATGTCTCCTTATGTCTTATATTTTTATGAATTACCTAAAAGAAATAAAATACAAACAATCCCAAAAGTTGGTGATTACCCAATCCTGTAATTATCTTGTTCCCAGAACAAACACATGGCAATCTGGAGTTAGGACACGGAAGCAATCATGTTTGACATATTTCCTCTGTCTTAACAAAAAGTAAAATAGAGTATAATTTGAAAGGATTCCCTTAAATTTTGAGTCTTTGAACATTTTTCCCTAAGTAAACTCTACCAGCTGGCCAAGTTTGAAGCTTTCTGTATGTTTTAACTGCAGCCATTAAATATATGCTTCCCTAATTTATCTCTATCTTGTTTCTCAATATTTAAAATTTTAACAAATATTTAAACACAAGATATTTTTATTAAATAATTATTTTAAAACTTTCTCTCTCCCTTCCCCAAATACATTTTAAAGTACATACCTCCAAGTAATACCAAAAGTTGGTCTAGGAGAAGGATATGGCCATATATCCAAGGCAGGTTTTGCATTATAATTAAAATAAGGGACTTCCCGGATTCCTCCTTTTCTGGCCAACTTTTTTAAGTCATCATTAGGCAAAACAAATATGCTTTTCTTGCTGCTCTTGGTAATGAACTTTCTATAGGATGGCAGGGCTGTACCTGAACGAGTCTTCTTGGGTCTTGAAAATTTCATCAGTTTCACTTTGTCTCTTGTGGAATATTCTTTGCTCACAGTCATAGATGTAACCAATGTGCCTCCTGCAGTGGTCAGTGAATCTGTCACTGTTGTGGTGACCACGGTTTTGCTCTGTTCCTTTACAGAGATGATGTCTACACTGCTACCTGTGGAGGGTGTGGAAAGCTTTGTTACCGTTGTAGTGGTGGTCGTGACAGTGGACTTGGCACAATTTTCTGTGGACGAGACCAAAGTCTGCTTATCGCCTTTTGCCACCTTAATCACGGTTTTTGATTCTGTGGCCACAGTTGATGTCATCATTGTAACTTCTGTGACAACTGTTTTTCTTTTAGCTTCTCCATTGATATTTTCATCTTTGTTCGTGGGCAGACCATTTTCATCAATAAAATCATTACTGAGGTTAGATTCCTCTCCAGAAGTAACAGGTGATGGAGTAACTTTCTTAACTTCCGATGTTTCAATTTCCATATCTTCTATTTGATTAGCTGAGTGGCTTTCTAGACAAGATTGTGGAGATGTAGTTTGTGCACTCTCAGGCTCTCTGGTTGATGGCAGAGTATCACGGCTATCTTGGTAGTCACCTTCGGCATGTGAAGAACTCAGTAAACATGATTTTGTTTCTAAGTTATTTTTTTCATTAAAGTCTTCCATGACAACATCACCATTAATGAATGGCTTTACAGCAGATTCCTTAATAGTCAATGGCTTAATATCATTTTCAGAAATTGTTTTATTTATATTATTAACCTTTGGCTCAATATCACTACTTACTACCTTACTCACAGAGATTTCCTTCAAGCATTCACCTTTCAAATATATTTTAGGTTTATTATCTTTTCCATTTATTTGAAATGTACTTGCTTTCTGTCCTTTCTTTTCAGACTCTCGATTTTCATTATTTTTTTTGTCAGTGATAGTTTTTAGGTTTATTTTATCAATGTATTTATTAACTGGTCTCTCCTCTAACTTCTGTTCTTGACTTGGTCTTTTACTATTTGCTTCAGTTACCTTACCCTGAAGCCTGTCATCACAGTTTCCAGGGGACTTATCTGAAACAAACTCATGTTTCAATGGTTCCAAGCCTTCAATACCTTGTTCTTGAGTTATAAACTGTTCAGACATACTTTCATTGCTATTCTGAACAATCATATCTTCTTCACTGCTGTCTTGAATAGACATAGTATCAGAACTGTTTTCCAAAGTACTATTATATTCAGAGTCAAATCCCAGTCTTCCTTCAAAGTCCATTGCCTTTGACAAAGACTGGGCATCTCTGTCACCTGTACTCTTAGGTACTGATGGAAGTAAAGGGCTCTCGGAAAGAGAAACCATGGTGTCATTAACCTCCTGTGTGAGGGGTCTTTTGTTCTTATAGATTGAAGTACCAGTTTCATCTATACTGGCTAGTTTAGAGTCATCAATGAGAAAATCACTTCCTTTTGCTTTAATACTACCGGATTCCTGGCCTTTATGACAGGATTCAGAGAGACTCTCATCTATGTCATTTGCAACAGAATTTTGTTTCTGACAATTTGCCTCTGAGCTCTGAAGGGAAACATCATCTAACACTTGATCTTTTGGATAAAGTTTGTTTGTGGTATGATTAGAATCACTGATTCCAAGAATTGAGGAGTTACTTTGTGAATATCCCTGAATCAAATCTTCAGATTTATCATTACTTGCATTAGGGCTTTGTTCTTGTCTAAGCAAGTTACTGTGACACCCTTCTTTTGCTTTGGTTATTATAGATGACTCAGGTGGGCTCTTCAAAGAACTTATAGAAGTCTTTCCTGTACCTTTAATTCCACTCTCCAACTTCATTTTTTCTATGCGCTGTTTTTCTTCCATTGTAAACTGTTTAATTCTCCTTTCAAGAAGTCCATCTAGTTTGGATGATTTTATTTTCTTTTTATAACTAGTCCTTAGATGAAAACCCTCACTAACATTGACCACATCTACTTGAGAACTTTCATGATAATGTACATGTGACTCTGTTTTCACTTCATCATCTACTTCCATTGGCTCTTCTTTGAAGGATTTATCATTTTCAGAATCTAAAACTTCTTTTTTATCTGTGAAATGAAGACAGTTATGTAAATACAATTTTTGGTTTGAAATGTAAAATTCATAAGAATATTTTTATGTTTAAAACTACCTATTTTTCAAATACCTAACTTTTAAATTTTTATTCAAGAGCTTAAATATAAAGATACATCTATGTATTTCAAAGTTCCTGGCATATGATGAAAAGTGAAAATAGAGAGGGCTAACCTTTATAAAATATTCCAAATATTTAAATTTCCTGAATCTTAATATCCAAAAATGATGGAATGCCATAATGAAAAATTATTCAGTACATAACAGGATATATACCAGTATCTTTGTATAAGATTTTTGTATAGTCTTTTTAAAAAAAATGTTTTAATTTTATTATATATCCCCCACCTTTCTGCTTGTTCTTGCTGTGTTCATTTTTGCATTCTTCTGTGTCTGCTTGTCTCCCCCCGTTGCGGGGGCCCGCTGAGTGAACTCACCGCGCGGTGGCCTTTGCCTGATCGCGGGCAGCTTGCCCTGCCCACAGAGGCTTTGCCCTGCCATGGCGGCTTGCCTTCTCAAGGTAGTCTGCCCGCTCAAGGAGGCCCTGGGAACTGAACCCGGGGCCTTCCATGTGGTAAACCGGTGCCCTACCAATTGAGCTACAGCCGTCCCTTGCATAGTGCTTTATAATTATAAAATATTTTAGGCTCATGAATTATTTAGCTTATTGGGGAAAATACTTTTTGCAAAAGACAAAGCACCTGCTTCCCATGTCCGAGGTCCTGGGTTCAATCCCCGGTACCTCCTAAAAAAATAAAAATAAATAAAAATTAAAAAAAAAAAAAAAATTGAACTGCAGAACCTAGCAACTCCACTCCTAGGTATATATACTCAAGAGAAATTAACACGTATGTCCACACAAAAACTTGTACACAAATATTCACAGTAGCATTGTTCTTAACTAATAGCCAATAAGAACCCAAATGTCCGTCAACTGGCGAATGGATAAATAAAATATGGTATATCCATATAATAGAAAATTATTCGGAAATAAAAAGGAAGGTAGAATTGATATATGCTACAACATGGATGAATCTTGGGAACTTTAAGCTAAATGAAAGTAGCCAGTCACAAAGGGCAACATATTGTATGATTCCATTTACATGAAGTGTCCAGGCAAATCAACTGATACAGAAAATAGATTAGTGGTTGTCAGGGGCTGGGAAGATTTGAAGGTATTGGGGAGTGACTGATAACAGGAATGAGGTAACTACTTACTATTTAGTGTGATGAAAATGTTCTAAAATGGATTGTGGTGATGACTGAACAACTCTGAAAATATATTAAAAAGCCTGAGTTGTGGGAGCAGATGTGGCTCAAGCGACTCAGTGCCTGCCTCCCACATGGGAGGTCCCGGGTTTGGTTCCAGGTGCCTCCCGAAAAAACAAACAACAAGCAAAACAAACAAAAAAACCAATTCAGGGACACTGATGTGGCTCAGTGGTTGAGTGCAGGATTCCTACATAAGAGGCCCCAGGTTCAATTCCCAGTAGTTAAGAAAAAAAAAAAGCCTGAGTTGTATACTTTAAATGCGTGAATTGTATAGTATGGGGATTATATTTCAATAAAGGTGTTTTTTTTTTTTAAAAGAAAACAGAGCACCTTTTTTGCTGTGGGGAATAGATCCAATATACTTTTTTCATTCCTAGGCTGTCCTCCACACTTGACCTTCCTTACCTTGGTCCTTCTCGGTAATCTTTGAAATGTCCATTTCACTTTGGTCTGGTCCTCTTCCAGCAACTGAACCTTTTACTTCACTTTTCTCAGAATCAGGCTCTGTTTTTATTTTTGGGGGACTTTGTGGACTTTTTCTTTCATCCATATTTTCATCCACATTATTTTTGGCTGAAAAAAAAACAAGTATAAGTAATTACAGGTATTTACAATATTCACTATCCAATATCCTGGCCCTGTTTTATCAATTTCAAAGGATTCAGGGACTGCTTGAAGTTCATCTGTGGACTCCAGGTTAAGAGCACTTAAGTCTGTATTACGGAATAAAAGAGACTGAAGAGAAATAACCAAATGCAATATGTGGCCTTCTATGGACCTGACTTACTGCCCACAGTAAAAAAGCATCTCTGAGACAACAGGGACAATTGGAGTATGGACTGAGAATCAGATGATTCTGATAATTTGTTTATTATTATTTTGCTGAAAGTGATAATGGTATGAATGTTATAGATACATACTGAAGTACTCTTGGTCAAGTGATTTCTGGGATTTGCTTTAAAATACTACAGGGAAAAAAAAGTAGAGCAGGGTCAATTGAAACAAGAGTGATAGAATTTGTTATTTGTTGAAGTTGAATGATGGATACACGGGAATTCATTATTCTGTCTCTATTTTTGTGTCGTTTCATATTTTCCATAATAAGAAAAAAGAAAAATAAAATCAAACCCAAAAAACGAAACTACCATCTAGATGAATCTTCTTGGGTGTTTTTAGAGGCATTTTGCTCCCTTTCTTCACTTGAACATAAATATCCCAAGGACTTGGCAAAGTATACCTGATTTTTACTTAAATGAATGATCCCTTCCAGAAAAGTTGGTTGAAGGAAGAGAAGAGTGTAAAAAAATAACTTAGTATCTGTCCAGAGAGTAGAGTGTTGGTGAGTGAAGAAAATAATTTTAGACAAGGATGGATCCCCCAGGTACAAAAGAATAAAGAACTAAGCTGATACCCTCATTACTCAATGCTTCCTTTAGTTATTTCAGAACAATCAGGAGATATTTTTCTAACATTTTCAAACTGCTCAAAAAGTGCTATATAATGCCAGTGGTAGCCAACTTTCTATAATCTATAAGAATCTGATATTTAAAATAGACAATTACAAATGTTTGATTTTCCCCCATTAAAGGTCCTCCTGACATAAAGATTATATAACATATTGTCTTTACTGAAGCCTAAAAATTAAAGTACAAGTCAAATGCATGCAATTTTGGAGCCAGAACAGATGACAGAGGTAAGGAACACATAGGCAGTAAGCCCCACAAATCTAACACTCTGATCTCTGGTAGCAAGTCAAGTGATTTATCAACTGCATTTCTCTCTTTTCAACACATCAGTACCTCTATCACCCAATCAGACTAGGTTAGCCATTATTACAGAAGCCATTACTTTGACATTTCAAAATGGTAGATACTGTTTCCTTTATCTGTAGTTAAACTAAGCCCAGAGCCCTGGATAATGTGGACTGCTGCTTTCTTCCTTGTTCTCATCTGGGAAGGGGGGCTCAAAACATGCTACAACTTTAACTTGGCTCTTGGCTGCATAAAAGGTCAGCATCCAGACAACAAAAAACCCTAGACTAAGGAAAGCCGATATAAAATAAATCTGCAAAAACCTAGATATTTTGCATACTAAGAATATACATTTTATAACATGTCAAACCAGGTCAGACACAATTAAACAAAAACCTCTCAACAATTTTTTATGCTACATGGGTAAATGGAGCAATATCTGAGAAACAAATAGTAATAGAAAGAATAACTTGGGGGGGCCGGCTAGATAGCTCAGTGGATAAGAGCGCTAGTATACCACATGGGAGGCCCC
>PVKH010001141.1:0-32081 GCA_004027955.1 Chaetophractus vellerosus | reverse complement strand
GAGGATTTTTTTTTTTAAAGATTTATTTATTTTATTACATATCTCCCCTTCCCCCCGCTGCGGCGACGCGCTGAGAGTGGTCACTGCGCAGGCGCGGCTTTCCCCGCTTGTGGGCGGTCTCTGCGTCCGTTCACGGCCGGCGCTTGCTTCAGTTTGCAGGTGGCTGGCTGCACTCCATCCGCGGGCGACCTGCCCTGCCTGTGGTGGCTCTTGCCCTGTCTGTGGCAGCTTTTTGCCCTGCCCACGGCGGCTCTGGCCTGACCATGGCGGCTTGCCATTCTCAAGGCGGTCTGCCTGCTAGGAGAGGTCCCCGGGAATCGAACCCAGGGCCTCCCATGTGGTATGCCGGCGCCCTATCCACTGGGCTATCAAGCCGGCCCCTGTTTTGAGGATTAGCTTAGAACAGTGCTAACCAGGTTAGCACCCAATTAAAAGCTAGCAATTATTATTATTTTTTTTATTCAGAGGTAGAGAATAAAATATCAGCGTCAGCCACCTAGGATCTCCTCAGATGAGCAAAGGAGGCAAGTGGCAATATTAACAGGGCCTATCTGTTTTAGTAATAGTCTTGGTAAATCTAAAAGCATTTATTTATTGAACACGGAAAATTCTGAAGCTCCAACTGCTGTGTCTCAGGAGCTTACAGTCTCATTGGAGAAGCAAGGTGTATATATAATAGAAAGCTAGCCAAGGTAGCAAGCAGTTCAGTGCCAGATTGGACAGGGTGGATGATATAGAAGTGTCAGAGGGATTTAAGGAGTGGAAGACCATTGTGGTTTTCAGATGTGTTTCAGGTCTCATGATGAAACACCTGGAGAGCTAATGAAAAAAAAATTCCAGTCTCATGTTACCATGAAAAGGAAGTGATAAGCACTTGCCCTAAGTTAAATTAAATGAGTCTGTTGAGGTGCTGGATGTGGGATTCAGATGTTTACCCTTCATTTTTCCAAAGAAGTTCTTGTTTCCCAACATATCAGCTTATAAGCAGGTCGGTGTCTTTAGGAGTTGTAGACAGAGAGAAGGGATTCATTCAATGAAAAAGTACTGACTAGATCACTGGTTCTCAAAGTGGTAGAAATGCAAATTCTCAGGCTCCGTCCCAGACCCAAAATTCTGGGAGTGGGGCCCAGCAATCTGTATTTAGTAAGCCCCCCCAGGTGATTCAGATGTAGGTTAAAGTTTGAGCCATTGGCCTTGTTTGTACAAAGAACGAACATGAGGTCATTGATGATTTTAGCTCTAAAACCGAGCCATGTATTTTGCTAAGGGCTTTACCTGTATTATATAATTTAATTCTTATTACAACTCTGAGGATAGATACTGCTATCTCTTTTCAGACAAAGAAATGGAAGTATAAAGTTTATTTACTTGCTCAAGTTCCACATCTAGTAAACAGCAGAGCTAGGGCAACCTGGCTTTTAACCTGTATGAAATATCAGCATTTGATTGTGTATAGGTGGGAAAAAAACAGCAAGAAATCTATCGAACTAAATAGTGGGTGTATCTGGGTGTGTGTGTTCATATTTTGAGTTGGTTACAGTCAAGGGAATCTTTGGGCCATTCAAGGAAACTCAGGCATGTTGAACACGTTTAATAGTTTCTAGGAAAGTAACTTCAAGTACCAGGATATTATTGATCTTCAGAAAAAAGAAACAAAATCTTAGTATTCCAAGGAAGAGAGATCAGACTTCTGGGATCTAAGCCCTGGAAACCTTGATTTTTTTGTCAAGTGTATTAGTCAGCCAAAGGCTGCTGATGCAAAATGTCAGAAATCAGTTGGTTTTTATAAAGGGTATTTATTTGAGATAGAAGCTTACAGTTACCAGGCCATAAAGCATAAGTTACTTCCCTCACCAAAGTCTGTTGCCATGTGTTGGAGCAAGATGGCTGCCAATGTCTGCCAGGATTCAGGCTTCCTCTTCATCTTAAGGTTCTGTGGTCCCAGCTTCTTCCACTATCACCTGTAGGCTGGAATAAGTCTTGTCTCTCTCCTGGGGCTCATTTCTCTCCGGTCCTAGCTGCTTTGCTTGTTCCACAAGGCCAGCTGTAAACTATCAGGAGAATGCCTTGTCTCTCTTCCCAGGGTCTCTGCCATGTCTAATGGAGCCTTCTCTCTTTCCTCATGTATCTGCTTCACTGTGTATTTGCTTCCCGGGGCTCTAGCATTAAAACTCCAACTTTCTTTTCTGCCATGTCATTTTTTCTGTGATTCCCTGCCCACCAATGGCCACTGATATGGCCTTAATCACTATTTAATCAAGTAAAAGTGAAACCTCTGAATCCAATCCAATCTAATATGCTCAGAGGAACAGAGCAGTTTACAAACATAATCCAATATCTATTTTTGGAATTCACAAGCAATATCAAACTGCTACATCAAGGTACCAAATGTTCCTGAGATTTGGATTGCACATAATGCCATACTGACTTCGTGAAGGTGAAGCCATGTTCCCTCTGTTCCCTGAATTTTCATAATTGAAGGTTAGCTAGTGCTTCAGAAAACTCGTTCTCCGTGTTCATCAGACACTGCCATACCTGAGTTTCACCTCCTGAATATTTCTTGGTGCTGCGCCTTCCTCTCCTTTCCCACTGCTCCTGCCTGGTTGCAGGTCCTCATTCTTTCCCTTCCTTCTGTTGCGTCTGCCTTGGGCTTCTCCCTTTCCAGGCTGGGCTGGACCCGCCCACCACAGTGCATCCTCTAACACAACAGTCTGATTATGTCTCCCTTTTTTGCTGAAAAGCTCCTGTGGTCAACTCTGCAGTAAGTCTATCATATAGATCTCAGTTACTCTTCACCACAGCCCTGTTAATAGTAATAATGGTAATAGATACCTTTATTATCTGCCTGTTAAGGATGAGGAACTGAGGGGAACTTAAGGGGCTTCCCCAGCCCAGCCTGAGTTTAGCTCATCATCCCTCTACTTGTTGCCCTTTTCTTTGTTGAGTGAATGAATGATTCTTGGTAGCCCCATCCTATAAATGGGAATAATATACATTTGTCAGATAATTCAGAATGATATAGCCATTACTAAATTGAGAAGTTACATTTTTGCTTTTTTTTTTTTTTAATAAATTATAACTATGTTGTCAGGTAAGAAGTAGGAATAGGTTTTGCTTACAGTTATTCCCTGAGGAAAATAAGGAGAGAGAAGAAGGAAAAGGAAGGCGGGGAGAGTCTTTCTTTGGTATTTCCTTTGCTGTGCTGTGACCACTGACGGTTCAATGAGGAGCCTTCGTAGATAATGCTGACCTCTCTTATCTGATAACCGGGTGAGGCTACAGCAAACCCTTCTTCCTTGTGTTTGAGTAGAATCATTTCCATGAAGCAGTCTGATCCTCCCATCTTTGGAGTTCTTCTGTGGGCTTCTCCTGCCCCCCTGAGGAGTGGACTTTCGCTTCCCATCGGCTAATAGTTTTAAAGGTTCATTCAGAGTGTGGGAAGTGGAGAGGAGAAAGAAGGGAGAAGGCAGAAGTAGGCCAAAGATAACAGTATCTGAGAAATCATTTCCTGTAGAAAAATGGAAATCAAGGTATGATACCAAAGGAAGTGAAAACAAGAATAAGTACCTTTCTGCCTTTGGAGTACTTGGGGTTTTGCCCAGGTGGTGTCTTAGTGGGCTGTTTGACCATTTTTAATCACCCTGAGTAATAGAAGCCCTGTTTACTTTAAGTTGCAGGATAAATTACAATTAATAGGAGGAATGATCTTAGAATTCATTGCTTAGCTCCTGCATTATCCTCCAGAGAGGATGGCTCAGTGCCTTGGAAAACTGATGGAGCACAGCATTCAGTGACATAGGGAGGGAGGAGATAAGAAGAGAGAAAGAACAGTTTTCATTGTAAATACTGGGACCAGGTTGGGCAGAGAGCTCCTTCTCTTCTATTACTTCAGCCGTCTAGAAGGAAAGGTATGGGCCTTCCTCTCAAAAAATTATTTTATATTAAGTAAGTACAAAGGCTTGGCCATCTTTGAAGAAAAGAGATCATTATTAGTCTTTGGTGACTCTATGGCTTACCAACTATTCATTGACTTATGTTAGAGGTCTATACATGGTGGCACTGGATGTTTTTATAGCTAGAGGACCCAGCAATGCCTACTCTCTACTGCCCATGCAGACCTAAGGGGATAAATGAAGAGGGACAATGGCAGAGCCAAGGTACCATATTTCTATAATTGCCTGACTCCCCAGTACTGAGCTCTTTGAACTGGGATGGGCATGTGGCTTAGGCCAAAGACAGGCTTCTCTTCTGAGCCCAGATAGAATAGCACATACCTTGGATTTGCTTATCATTCCTTCCACAAGCACAGTGGGAAAGGAGTGGGGTGGGATCAGTTCCCTGCATCGTGATTAGTAAGGCTGCCTCTTAGATAACATAGAGTTAGGTGAAAATAAGTGGGAACATGTTAAAAAAGAAAAGGTACTTTCATTTAGGGAATGATAAACTAAATACAACAACATAAGGTAAAACAAATCTGTTTGGATGTAACATGTGGTAGAGACAGATCAGGGAGGACCACTAAGAAAATGGATCGGCATTGAGAAATTGAAACTGGAACCAGGGATGGCTCCCAAATGTGTGGCCCAGGGGCTTGTGATAGGTACTGAGGTATACTAGTCTTTCTAAATTTTGTTCAGGGTGTTATTATAATACCATTTTAGGTTGGGGTTTGGAGCTGAGACAAGATATGTAGAGCTTGGAGAGGGGCCAGGAAAGCATAACAACAGTGAGGTTTGGCTATAAGCGCTGAAAGGAAAGACCACAGGAACGTTGCTTATTTCGCTTGGAGAAGTGAAGTCTGGCAAGGGCTCAGAGTGGGGACATTTAATAGTTTTTAAGTATATGAAGGCATGTTGTGAGAATTGTGGTGAACAGATGTTTTCAGTGTTCACTAAAGACAAGACCAAACTGTGAATGGGCTTACCTGTTTGCCTGGAGGAATTTAAATGAGAATGTAGGGAGAACATCTTTACTGAAATGATGGGAACATGGGAATATTTTATTAAATTAGCCCATAGTATTTACTTTCAAATAGTTTAAAGAAAGACAGAAACACACTGTAGCTTAAGTCTAACCTGGATGCTTTCCTTTGATTTGACTTTGTCTGTTAGACTGCAGACCCCAGACACTTTATCTTCTTTCTCTCTCTTCCTTATTGATTGTTAATATGACCATATCTTTCTACAAGTTAACCTGATATTATAAATGCACTTGAAGGAAACTGAGTTGGAATCCTGGTCTTCAGTTTCTGAAGAAATAATTTTCTTAAGGAAGTGGTGAGGTCCCCAGGGTAAGAGCATGAGTGTTGGTTTCAAGGAGACCTGGTTTCAAATACTAGCTGCCATTTATTGTGTGCTTTTGGACAAGTTACTTAACTTCCCTGACTCTGCTTTCTCATTATTAAAATGGGGATAAAAGTAGCACTTACCTCATACTGTCAGTGAGACAGTCACGTAAAAGCACCATGACTGATACATAAGTGTTGGGGAAATGTTAGCCATTATTATTACTTTATTCTAGACTTTAGAATCAGTGTTGGGAACTCAGATACAGCTACGTAACACTTCTTTTCACCTTGCTTATGTGCCCTTTTCCTTCATTACAGTTGCTGGCATTCTTGCAAGGACTCTTCACTTTCTATCACCATGGCTATGAATTGGCCAAGGATTTTGGGGACTTCAAGATGCAGTTGACTATTAGCATACAGAACGTGAGTGGGCAAAGGAACAGGCTTCCTTTCTCTGGTTAAGGAAATAAAAAAAAACCAAAATATGGGTCTGATTGCCCTAGAGACCACTTATCTGGATTGGATTGTAGGTGAGGAGGGTGGGTCTTGCTTGGGTTCAAAGGCCAGCTGAGGGGCAGGTATTTCTAGGGTACTTGGAGTCCCCAGATCAGACCATCATCCTCTTCTCCATTATTTCAAAGCACTGTTTATGTTCTCGGAAGTGCTGCTGTTGATTATGTTTTAAATCTGTAGCAGCATGGTCAGGATTTCCTTTGGCTGTGGAAATCTTACCCCACCCCACTGCAGCCTCCCTTCTGTGCATCTAGTTACCTGCCACATTAAACCTTGGAGTGCATGTTCAGGGGTGGGGGTGGGGGACACACACTGGCCTCTGGCTCAAAGGATGTGTTCTTGTTCAACTCTTAGTAAGGCTGACAGGAAATCCGAGCCAGTGTGGTTTGCTCCCAATCTCCTTTCCCAGTTTTTAAACAGGGGGCCTTTCAGTGCACAGAGTCCTGCTCATGGCTCTCTGGTTAGCAGTTACTGGGTCGAGCCCTCTTCTTCAGTGTGGGATTGTGTCATGGTAGTTTGTATATTTTCTGTGTCTCCAGATGATCCTTTGTAGGAAATAAACTCAAATGTGTCCAGTCTGGTTTGTATTGCATGGCTTATATAGAAGCCTGTAACTTACCCCTGACATGGTTCTCTATGTCGTCTTAGAGAATAGGAAGTTGCAGAGTCTCTGAGAAAGTTTCACCAAGTATGGCTTCACTTGGCCTGGCTTCCTCAGAAGGCACATTCTGAAATGAGATTTACATGAAGGAGGTTTACTGGGTATAGTGCCTACAAAAATACCTGTGAGAAAGGGAAGCAGGATTCTGCAGAAGGAGAAGTTGAACTGTGATATATTCGCAACAAAAATCTTAGTCCCATGGGGAGCTCTGGCACTGGGATGAGCCCTCAAAGTAGTCCTGAATTGAAACAAAGGACCAGACTTTTGAACCCTTTCCCTTTTGCCCCTGCCTTGGTTGCAGGCTGCCCTGGGGAAGGGAGTAACTTTGCATGAAGCAGTTCTCTATTGAGGGCACTTCCTAAGGAGGGCCTCATCTGTGAGTCCATCCATTAGCAAGCAACATTCCCTGCGGTTGGAGAAACCAGTCCCTCAGTCCTGAAGGGGGATCTGCATCCCTGCAGCTACTGCGGCCCCTGTGGACCTTCTGAATCAGATTCACCTGGGATGCTTGTTTAGAATTTGGATTTCTGAGTACAGAGCTATCAAATTAATCTCTAGTGGTGATGCCTGGGCATTTGCACTTTTTACAAGTTCCCCAGGTGATTTTGGTGGTCACTGAAGTTTGAAAGTGATTCTGGTATAGGGGTATAAGGTCAAAGTGTACTCCTTAAAAGTCAATGTTTTACCTAATTCCAAGATGGTTGAACATCCCTTATCTGGTTTAAGAACTAAGGATTCTATTGGGTTGATGGGACTGAATTGTTAGAAATGGAGACAGAGATTTTGTTTCTTTGATTTGAATAAAAATTTTTTCATTCTAGACAAGAAATCGCTTTGAAGGCACCAGGTCAGAAGTGGAATCACTGATGAGAAAGATGAAGGAGAATCCCCTTGAGCACAAGACCATCAGTCCCTACACCATGGAAGGGTACCTCTACGTTCAGGAGAAACGTAAGTGCTTTTGACTGCCAAAACCTTCGGGTACACGAATGCCTTTTTCCCGTAAGGTAGAGGGTGTATCCACTAGTGCCTGGCCTATAGAAGGTGCTCTGTAAACACGTGTTGGATGAGAGTAACTTTATATCTCTGTTTTCACAGGGAAAGGTGATGTCCACAGGGTCTGTCTACCTCCATGGGGCATGTTTTGTTTTCTTTGTAACTGGGAATGACCTTGGGAACCTGGAATTTATTGAGGACTTGGAGTTGTTGTCCTCTCCTTAGTGTTACTCTACCTTTGAGATTAGCATACTCTTGGCATAGTGGCCTTCGAAAGGTCTTTCATGCCAGACCTTATCATCTGACAGCAATCATATCCTTTGGTAGACTTAATGAATATTTGATAATTTTGTTGTGTTCCAAGACTTGTTTCGACATGGCCTATACAATCATGGCTTAGGCCCTTCCTTTCCTTCTTCTCTTCAACTACGTTCATTCCAAAACTTAAATTTTATGAAAAGTAGAGGTAAAATTCACTTTGAGAGCCAGGAAGAAGACTCATTGCTTGCCAATATGATGTCAAGGAAAGAAATGGCAGGCTGGTGCTAAGGCAGAGATCTGGTGATGACTCAAATTCATGCACTGGGTCAGGGAACAATCTCTGTGATGGGGCTGTGCTATTTAGAGTAGCCCTTGGAGCCTCACTTCATATATGCAATGCTAGGGATAAAAGAAAATGATTTTTTCCCCTTTAAAGGAAAGTTCTCCTAGTCCTAGCTTCCTTGGTTGGGCACATTGTTCCTTCCAGGTTTTTGCTGGTTTTCTGCTCTTTCTTGCCTTTTTGTTGATTTAGTGTCAGGCAAATGTTTTCAGTCCTAAAAGCTTCCTGATGGAACAGAATCGGACACGTGGTTTCAGTGATTATTCTATTCAGTGATTATTCAAAAATTTGCTTGGGCTTAAAATTGTTCCCTGGTAACCGTGGGGACAGAAGTGAGGTTGGAGGTTGGAGGAGGCAGTTTTTGTTGTTGTTGTTTTTATTAGAGAATTTGGAGGTTTACGGAAAAATCAGGCAGAAAATACAGTTTCCAAATACCCTGGCTCACATGCACATGTCCCTATTATGAACACTTTGCATAGTGTGGTACCTTTGTTACAGTTGCTGAAACAATACTATTATAATTATACCATCAACTATAATCCTTAGTTGATGTTAGAGTTCATGGAGTTGTACAGTCCTGGGTTGTTGTTTCTATTCTAGTAACTTATATACAGCCTAAAATTTCCTCTTTTAACCACATTCAAGTATATAATTCAGTGATATTAATTACGTTCAAAATGTTGTGCTACCATCACCACCATCCATTACAAAAACATTTCTAGCACCCCAAACAGAACCTCCTTGCCAATTAAACATTAACTCCCCATTCCCTCAATTCAATTACATTTGTCTATAAGTCTGTCTTTGTTTCAGTACCATGCTGTTTTGGTTACTGTGGCTTTTTAATACATTTTGAAATGGGGAAGTGCGAGACCTCCAACTGTTTTCTTCTTTTTTAAGATGATTTTGGCTATTCAAGGCCCCTCACCCTTCTATATAACTTTGATGATTGACTTTTCCCTTTCTACAAAGAAGGTATTGGAATTTTGAGTGTGATTGTGTTGAATCTGTAAATCGCTGTAGGTAGAATTGACATTTTAATAATATTAGTGTTCCAATCCACGAACATGGAGTGATCTTCCATTTATTTAGGTCTTATTTGATGTATTTTAGCAATGTTTTGTAGTTTTCTGTGTATATGTTCTTTACATCTGTAGTTAAATTTATTCTTAGTTGATTCTTTCAGTTGTTACTGTAAATGGAATTTTTTTCTTGATCTCCTCTTCCAATTACTGGTATATAGAATCACTACTGATTTTTGTATGTTGGTCTTGTGCCAAGCCGCTTTGCTAAATTTGTTTATTAGCTCTAGTAGCCATATTGTGGATTCTTCAGGATTTTCTATAGATAGGACCATGACACCTGCAAATAGGAAAAGTTTTACTTCTTTCTTTCCAATTGGGATACCTTTTATTTCTTTTTCTTGCCTAATTGCTCTGGCTAGAATATCCAGTTCTATGTTGAATAACACTGGTGACAGTGGGCATCCTTGTCTTGCTCCTGATCTTAGAGGGAAAG
Organism: Chaetophractus vellerosus; assembly: GCA_004027955.1. Lineage (NCBI taxonomy): Eukaryota > Metazoa > Chordata > Mammalia > Cingulata > Chlamyphoridae > Chaetophractus > Chaetophractus vellerosus. The sequence continues at coordinate 22,505 of PVKH010001141.1, read as the reverse complement.
CTTTCAGTCTTTCACCATTGAGTATGATGTTAGCTGTGAGTTTTTTTCCCACATCCTTTATCCCTTATCATGCTGAGGAAGTTTCCTTCTATTTCTAGGTTTCTTAGTGTTTTTATCAAGAAGCGTGCTGGATTTTGTCAAATGCCTTTTCAGCATCAATTGAGATGATCATGTAGTTTTCCCCCTTAGCTCTATTTATGTGGTATATTACTTTGATTTTCTTATGTTGAACCGCCCTTTCATACCTGGGATAAATCACACTTGATCATGGTGTATAAATCTTTTAACATGCTGTTGGATTTGGTGTGCTGATGTTTTGTTGAGGATTTTTGCATCTATATTCATAAGGTATATTGATTTGTAATTTTCTTTTCTTGTGACATCTTTAGCTGGTTTTGGTATGAGGGTGATGTTAGCTTCATAGAATGAGTTAGGAAGTATTCCTTCCTCTTCAGTTTTTTGGAAGAGTTTGAGCAGGGTAGGTGTTGATTCCTCTTGGAATGTTTGGTAAAATTCCCCTGTGAATCCATCTGTCCTTTTCTTTTTCTTTTTGGAGGTTTTTAATTAATGATCCAGTCTCTATACTTATTATTGATTTGTTGAGCTCCTTTTCTTTTTGGAGGTTTTTAATTAATGATCCAGTCTCTATACTTGTTATTGATTTGTTGAGCTCTTTCCTTTCTTCTTGAATCAGTATAGGTCATTTGTGTGTTTCTAGGAATTTGTCCATTTCATCTAGGTTATCGAGTTTGTTGGCTTACAGTTGTTCATTGTATCCCTTTATAATCTTTTTTTTTTTTTGGGAGGGGGAAGGTATTGGAGATTGAACCTGGGACCTTGTACATGGGAAGCAGGTGTTCAACCACTGAGCCACAACTGCTTCCCCACTTATAATCCTTTTTATTTCAGTGGGGTCAGGAGTAATCTCTCCCTTTTCATTTCTGATTTTAGTTACTTGCAACCTCTCTCTTTCCCTTTGTCAGTCTACCTAAAGGTTTGTTGATTTTATTGGTGTTTTCAAAGAACTAACTTTTTGTTTTGTTGATTCTCTGTATTGTTGTTTAGTTCCATATTTCATTGATCTCTCTTTCAATCTTTGTTATTTCCTTTCTTCTTTCTCTTGGGTTTAATTTGCTCTTGTCTTTCTAGATCCTTAAGTTTAGAGGTTAGGTCTCTGCCCACTCAGAGAGGTCCCCAGGAACCAAACCTGGGGCCTCCCATGTGGTGTACCGGCGCCCTGTGCACTGGGCTACAGCTGGCCCCTGATAACTGTGTTTCATTCTTTTTTCTTTCTGCTGCTTAGCCTGAATCATTTCAATTGTCTTGTCTTTGAGTTTACTGATTCTTTCTTCTGCCAGCTCCAATCTGTTGTAGAAACCTTCTAGGGAATTTTTCATTTTAGCTATTTTTCTCTTGCAACTAATTAGCAATCTTTTGGGGAGATACCTTAAAATCATGTAAATATCCTCCTAATCAAACTCTACCCCCCTCCCCTAGATTTACTATCCATTGACAATCCTTGCCTGAGCTGATTTTTACCTTGATGGTTGCAAAATGGTGATTTTGTAGTCTTTCACCCCCTCCGTATTTATTAGTCACCATTCATTGTACAGTAAGGAAAAATATCCCCCTCTTCTTCTCTCCCTTCCTCTCTCCCTCTCACCTTTCCCCTCTCCTTGCCTCCCACCCTCCCTCTCCTCCTTCCTTGCTCCTTTCATTCCTTCCTTCCTTCCTGTCTGCCTGCCTGTCTGTCTATCTATCTATCTATCTATCTATCTATCTATCTATCTATCTATCTATCTATCTTTCTGTTTTTAGTATGGACATAAAGATTCATATTTTATTCAGTAGGCAATAATCCATTATTACCTTTAATTATTTTGATGCTCTGAATGTCCAAGATAAACACTTTTGGAATCTTTGTATTATGCTACCACTGACATCTCCCCAAGCCACAAGAATACATTAGGATGGTTTGTATTTTCATTTGTCCGTGATGCCCCAATGTAAATGCTTTCTGCATTGCTTTTTTTTTTTTAAAGATTTATTTATTTTATTACATATCTCCCCTTCACCCCCGCTGCCGAGAGTGGTCACTGCGCAGGCGCGGCTTTCCCCGCTTGTGGGCGGCTTCTGCTTCCGTTCACGGCCGGCTTTCAGTTTGCGGGTGGCTGGCTGTGCTCCATTCGCGGGCGACCTGCCCTGCCCGTGGCGGCTTTTGCCCTGTCCGTGGCAGTTTTTTGCCCTGCCCACGGAGGCTCTGGCCCGCCCATGGTGGCTTGCCATTCTCAAGGCGGTCTGCCCGCTAGGAGAGGTCCCCGGGAACCGAACCCGGGGCCTCCCATGTGGTATGCCGGTGCCCTATCCACTGGGCTATCGAGCCGGCCCCTCTGCATTGCTTTTTAAAGTTTACTAAATGCTATCTAACACTTGCAATTGGCAGTCATACCCTGATGAATAATTATTAAATATTTTCTAAATCTCTTTTCATGTTACTTTAAAAACTTTAACCAGTTCTGCTATATGAGCTCTGTATGTATATAAAACTAGTATTGGTTGAGGTCCTTGCAGACAGATTTTATCATCTTCCTCTTAAAGTACTTTGTTCAAAATAAAATACTTGACCAAGCATCTGGTAAAATCAGACACTTTGTCAGATTGACTGCATGGCATCTCTTTCTTTCTTGAGAGATAATATTGAGGGCCAATCTCCTTAGATTATATTTGGGCATTTGTAGTCCCTTTTCTTTTGCATCTGTGGTGTCTCTGAGTTTTCCTTGTCTGTTTTTCAGATTTTCTTTAGTTCTGCTAAATTGAAAATTAGGGGTCTGGAAGTAGGTCAGAAGCCCTGTATATCTGTAAGCAGAGCCACAGAGCAGCTGTGTGGGAAGCATGAAGTCATTGCACCAGATGGGGATGATGAAAAGCACTTTGAGGAGCCTGTGTGTGTGTTTTTCTCACTCATTTTAATCCTGCCAGGGAAGAGAAAGGAAACTTTAAATGGAGATTGATGATGGGAACGTGAATTAATCTCCCTGGGGAACCTTTACTTCCCTTATATTTAGGATGTAGCACTAGTGGGAAATAGTCTTCCTTCGCCTCTGGGGGAAAGCCCTGGGTCGGTTCCATTTCCAGCCTGTGGGATGAGATTTCTGTCTGTTCCAGTCCAGCTGGTATGGGGAATATGTTGTACCTAGAGACAATGTAAGAATAGGTGAGTGTTGTGGGTTGTGGGTTGTATGTTCCTTCAGTTCATGATGTGCAGCATACAGTGGCCAAGTTATAGGTGTTTTATGGGAACTATTACCTTGCAGGTCACTTTGGAACTTCTTGGGTGAAGCACTACTGTACTTATCAACGGGATTCCAAACAAATCACCATGGTACCATTTGACCAAAAGTCAGGAGGAAAGGGGGTGAGTTTATATTTCAAATTTCATGCTTAGTTTGCTTGACTAACATATAGTAAAAATAAAGCGTATATATAACACCTCTAATTTTTCACTATAATTTTTGTTAATTTTTTGCAGTAGTTCCAGGAGGCTTAGTGCTCTTAAAAAGTATCTAAAACAAGATGACTGTTCTTTGTTCTAAGTCATATTAGGAACTGCAATTAAGAAAGATTCTTCTATTTCACATATATACAATATTAAGTGTGTCTTATCTGTTTAGATGCTAAAAATTTTGGGGTGACCTCTTCCTGTGAAACTGATTCATGTCACTCTCACTTGATACCTGGAGGGCTGCCAGTTGGTAGTTTAGATGTTCCAGTTTTCTATTGCAATGTAACGAATCACCCCAAAACTTAGCAGATTAAAACAACAGTAATCATTAAACTTGGCAAGCATTTGGAAGGGTGGTTTGGGGTTGGTGTCCTTCACACTGTTCTAATAAGATGGTGCCTAGAGCTGGAAAAATGAGGGTCTGAAACAGTTGAAGGCTGGCCAGGGATAGCTCTCTCCATCTCTCTCATGTGGTCTCTCTTTCCTTCTCTCTCCTCTTCCCTTTTGTCCCCACTCCCCTTTTCCCTCTTTCTCTGTGTAGTCTCAGGGCCTCTCCAGGTGGTCTCTCTATATGGGATAGGTTGAGCTTCCTCAGCGTGGCAGCTTCAGGGTAGTTAAAAGCTTGAGGATTGAGTATTCCAACAACTAAAGCAGATGCTACATTGCCTTTTTTTAAAATTTAAAAACAATTCTAAAAAATTATTATTTATTTCTCCCTCCACATCATTGTTTTGTGCTCACTGTCTGCTCTCTGTGTCTGTTTGTTGTGTGCTCTCTGTGTCTGCTTGTCTTCTTTTAAGGAGGCACCAGGAACTGAACCCAGGACCTCCCATGTGGGAGGGAGGCACCCCATTGCTTGAGCTACCTCTGCTCCCTGCTTGTTGTGTCTCATTGTGTTTCCTTGTTGTGTCTCTTCATTGTGGCATTTCATTGTGTCATCTTGTTGTGTCAGCTCGCTGCGCCAGCGTGTCGTGTCAGCTCACTGTCTTGCTCATCTTCTTTAGGAGGCACCAGGAACTGAGCCTGGGACCTCCCATGTGATAGGTGGGCACCCAACTGCTTGACCTAATCTGCTTCCCTACATTGCCTTTTAATGATGTGGCTTCAGAAGTCATATAATATTACCTTTGCCCTATGTGTTGTTTGAAACAATCACAAAAGCCCATTGCATGGAGAATCATGCAATGTCCTTGTACATATGTTTGTACAAAGCTCTCCTAGGAGCTGGAGGTAGACTCAACATAGATAATAGTGTTTTCTTTTCTGAACAGGTTTCTCCACCCTTTCTGTCCTCTCACTGCACCTTTCATTTGGATTATTTTTCTTTACAATTACCCACTTTTCTTCTAACCTCAGGCCAAGAGACGTGAGCGGATTGGTTCTGTCCTCTTAGAGACCAGATCCCATGTGTGGTGAAATACAGTTCCCCTACATCCTGTCCTCTGAGATGAGGCACCTCTCGGCAGGAGATTGGGAGCAACCCAAAGCTGACCCTGTTTCTTCCTTGTTTCAAAGCTTTCATTATTTAACTCCAGAGCAGAATCCTGTACTCTCTGGCCCCTGCCTTCCTCATACTCTTACTCATTCTACTTTCCCTCTTGCACTGGGATTCCAGCCATAGCTTCCTTCCGGCTCTGCCAAGGCTGCATGGGCCCTTGGCCACAGCATCTTTCCACCTGCAGTTTCCTACCCTCTGGTCCTTTTCTCCTGGTTTAATCCCATTAATCCTTTGGGTTCCAGATGAAGAAATCCTTTTCCAACCTTCCTGAACAAGCCGTATTCCCTTAATATAGGCTTTCGTAGCCCAGCCAGCCTCCTTTTTTTTGCAGCAGTTATCACAGTTGTAACATCATTTATTTGATTTACTTGTGTGAGTAATTGATTATTATCTATGTCCCCCATTTGACTATCAGTTTCATGCAGACTGGGGCCTAATTTTTTTTCTCCTTTTTACTTGGTCCATTGATAACGCACACTTAGTAAATCTTTGTCAAGGGAATAAATGAAGGGATAAAAGAAGGTTCAACTAGCAGAAGAAAAAAAAAAGGCGTACTCAGCTATGGTATTTTTCATTTTGCAAATAACTACTCCCTTGTCACCCTGTGTATATATGTCCATGCCACCATAGTCATGCCATTAATGACTGAAATAAATATGATAAAATCAAATATTCCCCCCAGGATAGTGCATAGCAGTTCAATAGTGCCAGTATTGTGACTTTCTGTGCCTTAATTTCATCAGTAAAATGAGGTTATTAAGAGGATCATATCAAGAGGTTGAGGATTTTGTATGTGTGTGTGTAAAACACTTAGTACTGTTTTCTTTGCTGGCACTGGTATTTCCCATTTTGGGAACAGTAGGGTCTCCTCTCCTCACCTCTTCTCTCCTTTCCTTTCTCCCTTCCCACCCTGTCTGTTCTGGGATGAGTGCAGAAAGGTTTTCTTACTTTGTTGTTAAAATTTTTACAGGTTCTCTTTTGTTCTTTTAGAGGTTGGTTAGGATAGGCTGTGTGGAGAAATAATTAGCTTGACCTGTGACTCTGTTTTCCACCACGGTGGCCATTGGTGTCACGTACACCTCAACACGTTGATGGTGAGTGAAGGCAGAGATTAGGGATCCAAGGACGGCACAACTCATCAAGGTCTAGAGATGCCAAGAGTTTGCCTTTTGACTACAACAGTACATAAGCCATTATCCCTCTGGGTGAGCAGAGAGTCTAAATGGAATGATTAAAAGTTAAGAGATTCTTTTTTTTCCCCATGTATTAATCTATCCTTCCTTTCTCTTTACTCTCCCGTATCTTCTTACTCTAATATGGAACAACCTATGAAAGATGCTTCTGTTTATTAATAATTCATCTTAAAATTGTCAACCATGAAAACTTTGTGCAGTGTTTATCAAAAGCCCTAACATGTCTATGAACTTTGATTCAGTAATTCCATGTTTAGGAAAATATTGTAAAGATAATCAGAAAGGAATATAGAGAAGCATGTGAAAGAACATTCATCACAGCATTGTTTATAATGACAGAAAACTGGACACAAACTCCATGTCCAACACTAGAAGAATCACTGAGTAAATCATGGAACAGCTAGCTCCCTATCAGCCTTCTGGGCCCATGGTCAGAAGACTGGTCACTCATATTTAAAGACTAGTGGATGGCTTTGGGTTTTTAGGGACTGTGAAGGGCACTGGTTATAAGGAGGTTCTTTGCAGTCCTCGGAGATGCCTGTACTCTTCCCTCTGAGTCATTTCTAAGCCCATTTCCCAAATAGGGCCTGGATAATGTGATGGCTATCAGCTGACATACTCACTACTGGCATATGCCTGGAAGAAGCCCAGTCATCACCACCTTGTCTACCACCTCTCCTCGGCCTTCCTTTCCTAGGCCAGGTACCTGGTGAGGGCCAGAGAAGCTACCCTGAAAAGGTCTGTGGATGCATAATTACCATGGACACATACATTGGCTCCCAAATTTGGATTCTCTGCTGTTTTGAACTGTCTGGGTTTTATTTGTTTTTGCATTTTTTAATGTTTAGTTTAATGTATACATTTAAAATTCTTTAAATCTCTTCTTATTTTCATCAGCTCTAATTTTTATTATGATGATAGTAGCTAATATTTACTGAACATATACTATATACTAGGTACTATGCTAAGCATTTTAAAAATATTTATTATTTTTTAAAAATTTATTATATATCCCCCTCTTTCTGCTTGTTCTTGCTGTGTTCATTTTTTTGCATTCTTCTGTGTCTGCTTGTCTCTCCCCTCTGGTGTAACCTGCTGAGTCAGCTCACCACGTGGCGGCCTGCCTGCTCGCGGGGGCTTGCCCTGCCCGCGGCAGCTTGCCTTCTCAAGGCGGTCTGCCCACTCGAGGGGGCCCCGGGAACCGAACCAGGGGCCTCCCTTGTGGTAAACTGGAGCCCTATCAATTGGGCTACAGCCGGCCCCCATATGCTAAGCATTTTACATTCAGTATCCTATTTAATCCCAACAGCAACTTTATGATTACTTGATTATAGTCATTTACAATCACAGCACCAGTCTCCATTGTACAAATGAGGAAACTGAGGCATGGAGGGTGTATTAGTCAGCCAAAGTGGTACTGATGCACAGTACCAGAAATCTGTTGGCTTATATAAAGGGTATTTATTTGGGGTTAAAGCTTATGGTTACAAGGCCCTAAGGAGTCCAACTCAAGGCTGCTTTCTCACCAAAGTCAGTTGCCACATGTTGAAGCAAGATGGTAGCTATTCTCTATGAGGGTTCAGCCTTCTCCTCTTGGCTTCTTCTCTCTCAGCTGCAGGCTGGCAAAGGCTTGTCTCTCAGGGCTTCCTCTCTCTCCTGGCATAAGGGTCATTTCCTTTTGGGCCTTCTATATCAGTCTTGGCTTGCTTCCCAAGGTCAGCTGCAAACTATCAGGCGAATGGCTCATCTCTCCCTATAGCCCCAGAAAAAAAAATGACAGAGCTCTCTTCCTGTATGTCTTCTTGAGTGAGTATCCATTGATATCAGCCTACCAAGGGGGCGAGGAGTCAACCTGAGTCACATCGCACCGACTTAGCCCAATCAGAAGCCCTAAATTGATTTTATTAAGTAAACTTAGAGGCCCCTCACTGAATTTAATACAATCAAAGGATATCACACCCAGAGGAATAGATTAGCTCACAAACACAATCTTTGTCTTTATGGGATTCATAAATAATCTCCGACTGTCACAGAGGGTTAAGTAATTAGCTCAAGGTCTCATAGTAATTTGTGAAGCTGGGATTCAAAGGCAGGTTGTTCTAACCTCGGGGCTCATGGCCCTCTACTTCCCCTGTGGAACACAGCTGAGTGGGAACACAGGTGTGTTTAGTGGGGATATAGGGCTTATAGGCTGTGGAGGAAATGTGGTCTCTTCCCCAGAAGCCTGGTATTTAGGTATGGGTAAAAGGAGGGTTTCTGGAGAGCTGCAAAAAAGAGAATGTTAGAGGATCTTAGAGCCATGAAAAGGGGTTGGTGATGATGATGATAATGGCTAATCCAATAGACCGTATATTCTGTCCCAGCCACTGTCCTCAGCACTTTGCAAGTAATAATTCATTTAATCCCTGCAACAGCTCTGTAATGCAGGCCTTATTTGTTTGCTCATTTAAATTTTAATTTTGAAACAACTACAAGTTCACAGGAAGTGGCAAAAATAGTATAGAGAGGTCCCTTGTACCCTTCACCCATTTCCCCTAGTGAGAATGTCTTATGTAACTATAGTATAATATCAAAATCAGGAAATTGACATTGGTACAATCCACAGACCTTATTCAGCTATCACCAGTTTTATATACACTCATGTATGTGTGTGTGTGTGCGTGTGTTTGTGAGCACAACTGGAATGAAGCCTGTCCCAAAGCCTCAGAGTTCCCAGTAAGAACCCTGGCAGGGCATGGAACCATCTGGTAATGAGGATCACAAAATATCTGATGAAAGGACACCAGTGGAGGGTTTTGAGGAATAATAATAGGTTGAATAATAATAATAATAGTAAAATAGCTAATGTATATTGTGCAGTTAACATTTACCAATACTTTCTCATTAGCACTTTTAAGCATTAACTCATTTAATCCTCAAAACAATCTTTTGAGGCAGATACTCATATTATCACTATTTTATTGTTTGGCAATTTGGTGTAGAAAAGTTAAATAACTCACCCAGCTGGTACATAGAGGAGCCGGCACTTAAGCCCAGGTGATCTGGCTCCAGAGTCCATACTCTGAACCCTTTAGGTGTCCTCCTCCTTCTTGAGAAGAGGTGGCAAGGCCCCAGTGACACTACAGAGAGAGAAATGTTGGTGGCTAGGAGTGTAAGACTGATTAGAGTCCCAATTTCGACAGCCTGTCTGAGGTTTGGCTAACAACCAGATTTTAAATTCGGGCAAGAAGTGGAAGCTTCAGAGAGTGAGCAAAGCATTCCTCCATCTCTGTGGTGCTCTCTCAGGTCTTACCTTTAGTCACTGTGTAATGGAGTTCACCTGCAGTGCTGCTCTCCCGAGAGAGAGGCCCTGCCTCATTCTAAAGAAACTCTCAGCAAAGTAGTTAGTAGTTCAGCGGCTCTGCGAGTAGTATAGTATACTATTTGAGGTCCAAAATCTGCTTCTTCCCTCTTTCCATCATCTTTTCTTATCCCAGGCTCTTCATTATCATTCTTAATTTTCCCTGTGTAGCATTTTTCTTGATATAGTATAGCCATCCTTGGAACAGAATCTTTACCTTCTGTGGCAGTTTGATATAGTTATGAATTTCCAAAATAGGTATTGGATTATGTTTGTAAACTGGTCTTTTCCTCTGGGCATATTAGAGTGAGTTGGATTCAGAGGTTTTACTTTACTTGCCACATCAGTAGGATGTTGCATCCCCACCCCCTGGTGGGCAGGGACTCAGAGAAACCACAACGCAGAGAAGGGAGGTTAGAGTCTTGAGCTGGAGCCCTGGGAAGTAAGCACACAGAGGAGCTTGGTTGTGAGGAAAGAGAGAAGGCCCCAGGAAGAGAAACAAGCCATTCACCTAACAGTCTACAGCTGACCTTGTGGAGAAAACAAAGGCACTGAGCCCAGAGAGAAATGAGCCCTGGGAAGAGAGGAACCCAGGAAGCCTGAACCCTGATAGACATTGGCAGCCATCTTGCTCCAACACAGGGCAATAGACTTTGGTGAAGGAAGCAACTTACTCTTTATGGCATGGTAACTGTAAGCTTCTACCCCAAATAAACACCCTTTATAAAAACCAACCAATTTCTGGTATTTTGCATCAGCACCCCTTTGGCTGACTAATACCTTCCTTCTTTTTTCTGTTTATAAATGGCAATCATTTTTAGATGTCTGTTTCCTTCCATTTTTTTTCAGGGACAGCTCAAGTAAGCTTTCAAAGTGGAAGCTGATCTGTAGCCATTAAATATGAAGTATAGTTAGTCATCATCATGCTCAGAATTGCTTTGTCTGGGTGTGTATATTCATACCTTCTACACATTGGACAAAGAACAGTTCTTATTCTGAGGAATTAATCTTAACCATTAACTTAAACACAATAGAGGTAAGGCTTGTGAATATAAACTGTCCTTTCCTAGGTTTTCTGTGTTTTGTGTACTATTCTAATATTTGTGGGTGGTTCAGTTTTACCTTAGTTACATTTCCTATTATTTTAAAAAACTATGCAAGCTCGCTAACTTTCCCCCTAGTTTAGAAAAAAAATATTGGCAGAGGCAGGAGAAATAGAAACCCTAATAAATTCCTAGGTGACAGGAAGAAGAGATCACAGGGACGTTATGTTTTTAGGTGATAATTTGTTACTATGAGATAAAACTGGTATTTTCATATAGTGGAATATTAATCAGCAATAAAAAGAAACAAACTCTTGGTACACTCAACAACATGGATGAATCACACGATAATTAGGCTAAGTAAAAGAAGTCAGACAAAAATGAGTACATAATGTGTCATTCCATTTATATAAAATTCTAGAAAATGAAAACTAATCTCTAATGACATCACCTGGATTCAGTGGTTGCCTGGGGATGGGGTGGGAGGAGAGACAGTTTATAAAGGGGCATGAGGAAACTTTTGGGGGTGATGGAAATGTTCATTAGCCTGATTGTGGTGATGGTTTCATGGGTTTACACATAGGTCAAAACTCATCAAATTATACACTTTAGACATGTACGGCTTATTGCAGTTAATTATATCTTAGTACAGCTCTTAAACCATATTTATGTAGCATCTACTCCATTCTAGCACCTGGTTGGGTTCTGGGGACATAGTAGTAGGCAAAAATAGACACAGTCCCTGCCCTCAGAGAGCTTACAGTCACACGTGAAGAGAGGCGTTGTTTGAACCATCACCTTCATCAATGGAAAATTTCAGCTATCATCAGTGCTAAAGGGAGTGGTACATGGTGCTATGTGAATACATCATCGGGTTATTTGACCCAGTTCGAAGGCTTTCCTGAAGAAGTGAAAACTGAACCAAGGTCATAGAAGCTTGGTTGGGAAGAGACCTTCAGATCACCTTGTTTGACTCTTATCAAACCTACCAACTAAGTGTTTGAAAAACTTTATCAACAAGAATTTATCTACCATATATTGATACCAAACCATCATGATCCACCAGTATTAAAGGCATTTGGCTTTAAGTATAACATGGCTTATAAATTTTAGTTGCATGGGGCTCTTGCCTGAGAAGGTGTATGACCAACCCTCCACTTCTCATGGTCGTGAGAAGATGAAATGATCTCTCTTGTTTGTGTGTCATGTTTGTCCTGGAGAGGAGCAGAGCCCACATTCTGACCTCATCTTTATAGTCTGTGTGTTTCCAATAGGGAGAAGATGAATCAGTCACTCTCAAGTCCTGCACGCGGCGGAAAACAGACTCTATCGAGAAGAGGTTTTGCTTTGATGTAGAAGCGGTAGACAGGTGAGCAGTTGTTATACTTTCCTCAGGACCAATATTACTGCATTTGGATTTCTGACTTTTCCCACTCAATCAAGCCTTTTCTTATTTTCAATTCCCTCCCTCCTTTCCTCCTCCATCTCTACTTATCTCCAATTTGGAAAGATCTCAGGCCAGTTGCTGATTTGCAAACATCCATGCAGTCTGCCCCATCTTTGAGGTTCAGCACTGAGCCACTGTTTTTGTTTTGTTTTAATGTTGGGGCTTCCATTCTCAGATATGTATGTTATGTCTTCAGGGAATTGAGTAGATGTTTAAAGAAAGTAGAGTATTTAGCATAATTTTGTGACTTTTTGATTTTTTATGCTTTAAAAAAAAGTTAATAAAATGATTCAGAAGGAATTGGGCAAAGAGAAGGGTAGAATAAGTTCTACCCAATTAAAAAAGCCAGCTTTTAGTTACAGTGCTCACCTACACTGTGTGTGCACTGGAAAGGAGAGCAAACTACTTGTGAAATCAGTCTTTGGAGAGAGCGGGGTGTTGTATTGCTCAAGATTTATAGAGTCTCTCATTAAGTTGTACCATTTCATGGTGTTAAGCTAGTTTGACAACTTTCCAATTCCTTAAGACACTTTACTTGGCAACAGGTTCATTCTTTCAATGAAACCCACGTGTTAAGCTTATTTGAGCTGCCTGTTCAAGATCAGCAATGCTAGCACCAAGATCCTGAAATCTCAGCATGATTCTCAGAGAATGCTATTTAATCTCTCCCCTTTATTAAAAAAAAAGCCGCACCGTTTTTCAAGCCAGTACTTATACCCTCCCTGGAAAGTTTAACTGGGGCCACTCTCTCTGTTTTTTACCCCTGACACTGAGTGCTGCCTGGGGTGTGTTTCTTGGTGTGTTGGCAGGTTTGGAATGCTTTCCTGTGGCCTGGGGCCTGCTCTGCAGTGCGGTTGCTGGATGATGTTAGAACCCCCATGGAGCCTAAGCCTGAAGTTCATGGAAACTAACCCTGTCTCTTAAGAGAAACAATTTAGTCATCTTACTTTTGGCTCTCAAGTCAGGCATTTTGGGTCCAAATTTTGACTGCTGCTTAGTAGCCATGTGAATTTGGACAAGTTCCTTAATCTCAAAGAGGCTTAATTTCCTCATTTAGAAGATAAAGATGGTAAAGTACCCATTTTCTAGAATGGTTGGAAGGATTCAAGGAGACAATGCATGCAGAATGCTTGTTAGAGTGTTGAATGCTCTGCAAGTATTAGCTGTTATTATTTGTTGTTAATTAGCTTGTTGATATTTCATAAGGTTTGAATCTAAATGCAGAGAAGTGAATGTAATTTGTAAAGAAAATAAAGTACCCTAATCCTTTGTGTTTGGGGATGTGATAGGGGAAGGTAAAAGAGGATACAGTTTGCATGGGGCATAGGTTGAATTGAGATAGCAGAGGGGAATTGCCAAAGCTTCCCTCAAATCAAAATTGGTTATTCTTACTTATAAAAATTCCTAAATCAGGATGCTTTAAGCATGTGTAGGCATCTCTCTTCTATATTCTAAGCATGGGATTTAAGGGAATTCATACAGTTGGTGCCCATGAAGGGGGCTCAGAAGATGTGCTTGTTTGCAGGCAGAGCCAGCTGTTTGATGCTGGCCCAATGTCTAGTTTCTAGAGACGATCACCTCTTTGCATGGCTATTTGGAAGTTGGCATGCCTGGAGTTGCAGCTCTCTGTCAGATCAAAAACAAGGTCAGAGGTGCTTTCTAAAGCTGAGTTATTTTCTGTGTTCTCTTCCTCAAAAGTTTCCCCAGAAGTGGAGAGTTTTTTTTTTTAAGGCAGTTAAAACTCACTGGGGTGCCTCCATCTCATTTCAGACCTTGCCAGCACTTCCCAGCACTTTTCCCTTGCTAATGTCCCTAAAAGCTTCATATGCTCCAATTATAAGCTGAGAGCAAATGTGTCATAGTCAACATACTGAGTGGGTTTGGGAAGTTTATTTCCACTCAGCTTCTGTCTCTTGTTCCTCAGCATAACATGGAGGGTTTTCAGCCATGGGTCCGGAAGAGGCTGCTGAGTCTCCTCAGCAGGAGGTGAGGAGACAGTTCTGTGAAACATCCTCTCCCAGATTTTTAAAAAATAGGTAATCATCTTTGGTCTCAAAGTGTGGCAATATTCTTCTTCTTTTTCCTCTTTTTTGACTCTGGTGTATTTCTGTATTTTCCTTAATATCTAGGAGCGGACTGGAGAAATGCTCCCAGTGGCAGCACGCTGGGAACTTTGCCTGGGGTCCTTTCCTCTTGGAGACTCCTCCAGTTTGCTTTTTCCCCAATGACCTTTAGCAAGGAGATGAGAGCTGCTAGATGTCCTGCTTTCCCACAGATTTCTTGGCTCTACCTGCTGGGACAGGTGGTCAGATGGTCAAAATGCAAGTTTAGCACCTAGGAAATGTGAAAGTAAAAGTTATATGGAACAGCGTTTAGGATTTCAGAATGCTCCCAGGATATGTTACGGTAGAAAATATAAACGTATAAACATTAGGTAGTGGCTATTAATGGTTTATTCAGTCAAGATACAACATGCTAAAGTGTGATTTGTGTGACTTAGAATGTGGGATATTACAGGTTTTTAAGAGTGAATGCTTTTATCCTTTGGGCTGAGAATGCTGTTATTTCATATTATTTTGTAACAGGAGCTGCAGCCTTTAGGACAATGACACTCCAGGAGGTAAAAATGCTGAGATGACTTCGTTGGTGTCTTTTCTATTGTGGTGAGAACCACCTGCATCCAGTTTCTACTGGTGTGTGTATTAGAACTCTAGGTTCCTGATTCCTACCCCAGTGCTACCCAGTCCAACTTTCTGGGAGTAGGACCCTGAAATCGACCTTTTGAAGAGGCTCTCTGTTGTTCTTTATTCTCCTTAATAATTGATGCATTAAACCCTGGGCGTATCAATACAATTACTATCAGAGCATATCAAGCCATTTTCCTTATTAACAACAACAACAAGAAGCAACAACAGCAAAACAAAACAAAAACAAAAACCCAGGCTCCTTTAGTAAGGAGCTTAATACTTACCCCTGTGGAGGAAAAGAATATGGCTAGTGGAAAAGGTGATTTCCAGTCTCTCATACAAATTACTTCACCAGGAAAAAGACAACAACAACAAAATTCTACCTTTTTAGTTAAAAATGGAGGAGAGGACAGACAACTAGCAGGGATGGAGCATTCTCTACCAGCTGAATGCTTTTCATAACCTTGCATTATACTCATCATAGCCCAGGGAGGTGGGTGTTCCACTTATCACCGTGGTACTGATGAAGGATCTGCAGGTTAGAGGGGTCAGAAAACTTCCTCAAGGCTGGGATGGGATTTGCACTGAGATTTGCAGGAGGTCATCCCAGGGCAACTTGCTGCCTCCACTCTCCTGATATTTTAGACACATTTTCCAGTGATGAGCCCAGTGCTGTCTGTACTTGCATTTCAGAGTCCCCCTGAGTGTTCACCTTGCAGGCTGTGAAATCTGGAAAGAGCTGTTCTCGTTATAATCCTGTGTTTGGTATCATAACCTAATGGGAAAAGCTGTGAACTTGCTTCTGATCTTATACCTACCTACCACTCTGTGACTTTGGGAAAGTCCTCACATGACTAACAATTGAAAGAGACAATACAGGTAGAGCCCAGTGCCAGGCACAGGGCACATAGTAGGTGCTGTCCCATACCTTTTATTTTCCAGGCAACACTCATTTCTGTTAATCTAGGGAGACTAGCACGATTAGGAGAAATCAAAACTGTAGTACTGTCAGTTTGTTAATTCTTAAATCACGGTGAAAAGGACATGTAGGTCCTGCAGGAGGAACTGTTATGACTCTTTGGCTCATGAATGAGCTGGACATCAAATCAAGTGTTAATCGAGGATTCCAGGATTTAGGTCCATGGTCTTGAATGTTGTGTGTCAATGATCCTCTTTAATACAGAATACATTTTTGGCAGTCTACTTCTAATACATATATCTGAGTTCTTTTACCTTTGATAGCTCAAAACTAGGCCTGCACTCCCTTTCCCTCTCTGTTGGCTTCCAGATAACTTCAGAGGACACGTCTCATCTATTTCCTTTTCTCTAGTACCTTATTTCTCACCTCTCCCTCCTTTTTTTTCAGAACCAGCTTTAGGGGAGGTTCAGACCCCTGGACAATTCTGAGCAAATGTTTCCCAAGCTAATATCAGTTCTTCTTGTCTTTGGCTTTCCTTCAAAACAGTTTTATTGTTCCAAACATTGAAAAGTTATAGTAGAGATTTTTGCTTATTTCTTCGATCCCAAACTGAAAAACTGCTTAGATCAAGGTATCATATCCATCAGAGCAACATGATGGCTCTTCAAATATCCCTTCTGGTTGTGTTTCACATTTAGTTTCAGGATTCTGTCACTAAGAGCATGCTATGGCTTTAAATGAATGTCTGTGACTTGTAGTGGTTGTGGGCTATTGCCACAACATGTTACAGAGAAGAATATTTTATTTTCCTAGAAGATTGAAGAGGGAGGGCCTTGCTCACTGAAGTAGGAACAATGCCTCTGACAACCTTTTGGATAGATGGCCCAAAACACACTGCTTGAACAAGCCCCTTTGACAAGGGACTCTCTTCCCAAGTAGCCCATTCACATATATTATCTCCCCGTGTCTCTCTCTCTCTCTCTCTCTCTCTTTTTGTTTTGACTGCAGCCTAAGCTTACATTAACTTTTAAAAAATTACCCTTTTTTATACCTTAATAGGACACAGTCTTTAGTGTCTTTGTATTGCTTTGCCATAGCACTGAACATTTTGTAGTTTTATATTTTATATTAGTTGGTTGACATCATTTTTTTCCCCCTTAAAGTGTGTCAACTCTTTTTGAGGGAATTTAGTCTAAAATTCTAGGGTGAAAATGATGAGGCATCATCTAAAAGCAGCCTTTAGTCGTAATGATATGTGAATTGCTATACCTCCCAATGCCTGTCTTTAGTCACTTTGAATAATTAACTCCATCATGCAGTGTCTTATGGAAATTAATGAGTAAATATAGGGAAAAATATTTGTTTAAGCTAAAGAATCATGACAGTAGTCATCTGCCAGCATCCCTGGATTTGTTTATTTTTAAGAAACGTCTTACAGATGTAAATGACACAAGAGTATTTTCTCCCAAATGTTTTCCAGGAGGGACCACTAACCCATATGGAAAATAATAGAAACGAAAGGCTTCCTTTTGAGGCACTAAGTCAATATAGTCTCTTGGGGAGCAGTGTTTATACTTGGGGAAAGGAAATGATTAGAATGCTTTATTTTATTCCAGGACTAGCTGGCTCCAGCTCAAGTCCGTACATTTGAAAGAGTTGTGTGGAATATTGTTAAATGCTCCTTTCCCGGCATTGGCACTCTCCAGGGGCGGGCAGAAAGGACAGCTTATTAGAGACAGCAGGGGTACTTGGTGCTAGGGATGTAATGGGACCAGAACAAGCACAGTCCTTGCCTTCCTGGAGCTGACTCTTTAGGGTAGAATGCACACACATAACTAAAGGTGTAAATGCTAGTATGTTGAGTATTAAAGCAAGTATGGAGGGCAGAATGCTGCAGGAACAGCTAACAAACAAGAGGACCCAGCCCTCCCATTATATCTCTTATAGAGTAAGCCTGCCTGGAATACTCTGAATTCCTTCCTTCTTTCTACCCTCCTTCCCTCCCTTCCCCCATCCTTCCTTTCTTCCTCTTTTCCTTATTTATCGAGTCTAAGTACATTGCCAGAGATTTTACTGGCAGTGGGAATAAAAAGTTTAATGAAGCACTCCTTCTTAAGAGTCCTCATCTGCTTTTTCCTTTGAATCGGTTCTGAAGTCCTTCTTTGGCAAGCTTTCCACAAATAGGTACAGGTGGACAGCTGTCCTCTGAACCAGTCTCAGCCTAGCATTTCACAACCCCAATCAACTCTATCCTCCCAAGTACTGCATATTTGAGTTTTGGTTTGCATTGGTTGATTGGTTGTTTAGTTAGGTAAGTTTTATATGCCTCCGTTCAATTCTAAATGCCTGTCTCAGGTGATTTGCTTTCAAGACAAAAATAACATAATTGTATACAGCTTTTAATACAGTACTGTGTGCAGATGGTTGATCAATTTTTTCTTTCTTTTTTTTTTTTAATGAGGATTCAATCTTGAGATAGATCATTTTGTTCTTTCCTTTGGGACCCTTGGGGAACTACTGTGTAAGAGACTAGAGGAACTCAATCAAGTTGGTTACTATTTAAATTAAAGCTTCAGCAAGTGCATGCATAATCTGTATTTGTATAAAGGTAGGAAACCCCCCCCCCCAAGAAAACGGAATGCTGGTTAAAGTAGGAACAGTGGAGGCTAGAATGATTTATGGAAAATCTGAAAAAAATCTACCAGAACCTTCTGATCTGTCACCACCCTCATTGCAAGTATGTTTTTATAACAAGCAGGTGAGAGATGGGGGCAGCCAGTGTTCGAATTTGGAATCTGCCCTTTACTGGTTGTGTGACTCTGAGAACGTGGTTTAACCCACTTACCAGGGTTGTTTTGAAGATGGAATGTGATAATATTCCTTTCTGGTGCATACTTTATGTCTGAAAAAGTTGTGCCTTTGAATTTTTTTCCTATATCCTAAAACCTGGGACTTCATAGCTCTTATGGTGAACTTTATCCTTGGTGGGTGTTTCTGTGAGCCTGCTTTTTGTCTTGGTGGCATTCTTGACTTTCCAAGCTGTCTGAGTGAATACCGGTTCAGTAAGGTCACATGTGTGAAGGGGCTGCCAGGGGACGATTTCATTTTCAAACTATGTTATTTATACATATTTCCTATAAAAGATACAAAGTTTTGTGCCCCCTTTCAATTTATGGACTGAAAAGGAAACCACACTAATTTTAAACTAAAATAATGCCATTACTTACTTCTGATTTGGTATGTGTACACATATGTGTTTGTGTGTGAGTGTGAGATTGTGTTTCCCAAATGGGATTGTATTATGTAATAGACTGTTTCAGTATTCAACCTCTAGATGGCAGTTTTGTATATGTATTAGTAACTGTCAGAGGGTTTAGCAGAAAATCAGCAGTTCTTTATACTTTTGACAGTTAGAAGTCAGTGAGGTGTGTATGTATTTTCTATAGAAGAAATGATCGTGTTTCCTCCTTAGAGGAAAGGTTTTCCTAATGACTTATTTTCCAAATGACTTATTTTTTCTCTAGAAATTCCTTCTTCCCACCCTTTCACGATGGGTTTATATCCACCTTCCTATGCTCAGATAGTCAGGATTCTGTTCAAACATTATATTTTGCTTTGCTTTCTGAACTAAAAAGTTAGACTCTCTGCTTAAGGGACAGGATGGTGGAGAGAATGTATGAGTGATGTTGGCGGCCTGGTGTGTGCTGAGAGCCAGGCAGCCCTCATTCCCTCCTGGTGCAGGACACCTTTATCTTTTGCAACAGATGAATCCAATTTTTCCTGGCTTCAAACTTCCCCACCCCTCCCCTTCTCACTCCTTGTTTGAAATAATGTTTGATTTTGCCTTCCTGCTGGTTAGATTAGACCACTGGTCTCAATGCCGCTGACATTTCAGAGAGGAAATGGCCTTTTCCTTCCTCAGAGGGTGTTATATTGCTCTGACTTCCATGGACTTGGGTGGGGGGGAAATATTGTACTTTCTGAATTGCTCCTTGGCCATTCTGTAAAATAAGCTAGTTGAGAAGTTCTTGGACTCTTCAGAATTTATGTAGTTTGAACTTGTCATTAAACTTGACTTGTTTTGCCCCTCCCCCTTTAAAATTAGAATGAGAGAATGTTTGCAGTTTGATTCCTGTTTAAGGAAGAATGGGATATGGTGGTTAATTGTATTTATGGGAGGGTGACTGAGGCAGCCTTGTTTCTACTCATAAGTCTGTATAGTAACATTTCAGCTTTTGTTGATTGAGTGTAGCAACTTATTTGCCAATTTCTAGATATGAAATGAGTTTGATTAAAAAAATATATGAAACCAAAATTTTACTATTACAAATTTTGAAGAGAGGAAACAATTCAACCAGTAATTTCCACTTATGTACTTTTCTGTTAATTGTGAGATAGGGTAATAAAATGAAAAAAATGATAAATGAACTAGAAGATTTCTTGAATTAGAATATTTTTTTTGTAGCTTGATATCAACACATATTTGCACTCTTCCCTACTCTTCACTCATCCTGGCAGTTAATATTTAAATGCTTTCTCTTGGTACAGCAGTAAAACGTGCTTACTTCTATGTCCATGGTCATCCTGGCTGCCAGTAATAGGCACTCAAGAAATATTTGTTACATTTAAGGACCGTGCACCTTAAAGTGTTAAGGAATTATTTGTCTGGGCTTCCTGACATTTTACAACTTTAGTCTTTTATAAAATCAAAATTTAAGAAATTATCTGATGTGGTTGGCAGTGTTTACTCTTTAGACAATTGTTATTACTATGGTCCTAATTATTTTAGGACCTTTCTTCCCAAGAGGTCAGTGCTTCAGGCTTTAGTAGGTTATGATTCATTCATTCATTAGGGTCAGATCTTTTCTAAATAATTAGATGAGTCTGTGTCTAAAAACTTCTTAGGGTATGTATGTATGTATGAGAGAGAAAGAGACAGAGAGACCGTGAAGGACAGTGAGAGACCAGTGAGAGAAAGAGACACTGAGGGAGAGCGAAAGGGAGGGAGAGGGAGGGAGAGGGAGGTGCTTAGAGAGAGAAAGAGAGATTCCTTTTTTCCTTTCTTCCTTCCTGTAAGGAGATTGTATGCACAGGGGGACAGTAAAGAATTGTGGTTAAGGTATTGGCTTAACTTTAGAGTCAAGTAAACACGCGTTTAAATTGAGGCTTTGCCACATATTAGCCGTGTGGCAGTGTGCAAGTAATTTATTTGAGTCTCAATTTTTTTGCTTTTAAAAAGAGGTATAATGATAGTACCATTTCACACAGTTTTCATGAAGGGTAAATGATAATGCAAGTAAACTCCTTAGCACAGTGACTGGCATATACTATACATTCAACTAAACTTAGCTACGGTTTATAAGCCTTTAGTTTGCAACTTCTGGTGTCTTTCTTACTTTCTCAGTCTCTCTCTAACTATAATAGTTATCCTGGCATATTATGAAGTCTTCTTATGAACAAGGATCTTCTGGAATTCATTATCTCAGAGCATGTGTAATTTTGCAGACTTGTAATCCTCTGTCTTCAAATTATAGATTATTGTTGCCCTCCAGTGATGACAGAGTGCTTGAGTAATGGAAGAAAGAGGGCCGCGGCCCAAGTTCATCCTTTGTTGGTGGACCTGAGAGGTCCTGTTGAGTTTGACTGTCAGGTGAATCAGGAATATAGGCTTGCTGTGAACTAGGTAGACAGAAGAGACAAATATAGAGCAATTCATCTATAGCTGCAGAATACACATTCTTCTCTAGTGCACATGGGTCATTCTCCAGGATAGAACATATGTTAGGTCACAAAACAAATCTCAATAAATTCAGTATTAAACTTACACAATGTCTATTCCCTGACCACAATGGAATGAAGGTGGAAATCAATGACAGAGTGAAAATGGGAAAATTCACAAATATTTGGAAATTAAATAACACACTCTTAAACAACCAATGGGTCAAAGAAGAAATCACAAGGGAAATTAGGAAATATCTTGAGGCAAATGAAAATGAAAACACAACATACCAAAACTTATGGGATGCAACAAAGGCAGTGCTGAGAGGGAAAATTAGAGTTCTAAATGCTTACATAGAAAAGAAGAAAGATCCCAAATCAGAGACCTAATCTCACAACTGGAGTGGAGGACCTAGAAGAAGAGAAAATGGGAAGAAATGACAAAGATTAGAGCAGAGATCAGTGAAACAGAGGATAAAAAAACAATATGGAGAATCAACAAAACCGAAAATTGGTTCTTTGAAAAGATCAGTAAAATTGACAAATCTTTAGCTAGACTGATAAAGGAAAAAACAGGATGAAAACAACTAAAGTCAGAAATTTAAAAAAGAGAACATTACTACTGACCCCACTGAAATAAAAAATATATATAGGAGGATACAATGAACAATTGTATACCAACAAATTAGATAACCTTGATGAAATGGAAAAATTCCTAGAAACATACAAACTATGTACACTGACTTAAGAAGACATAGAGGATCTTAAGAGAGCAATAACTCTTGAATCAGTAATCAGGAATCTCCCAAAAAAGAAAAGCCAGAAAAATCTCTTATGAATGTACTAGCAACCAAAATACTAGCAAACCAAATCCAACAGCTCATTAGAAGAATTACAATGGTACCTTGGTACTCGTCAATTGGTTCTGGGAGACACAACTAGTACCAAATAAATTTTTCCCATAAGGAATATTGTTAATAAATTTAATGTGTTCCCAAACCAAAGACAATGCAAATTTATAAGGCAATATGTAAAAAGATAAGGTTGTATGTCATTACTTTACATGAGAAATAAACCTAAAAATTATTAAATATTTAGTTTAAATAAAATAAAAACTTCACTTCACCTGTACTGAGACGAGTCCATGGCCTGATGGGG